>JASVEL010011331.1:0-108924 GCA_032618575.1 Nicotiana noctiflora | reverse complement strand
ACACCCCTTCGCATTTGCGATCAAGGGTTCGCATTTGCGAACCCATCCTTGACCTGTCACCTTCGCAATTGCGAGAAATTCTTCGCATTTGCGAAGCCAACAACTGGGTGAAAAACCAGCAGTGTAAAAATTAAGAATTTGAACCAACGGCCTACCAAATCTTTACCCGAGCCCCCCGGGCTCCCAACCAAACATGTACACAACATCAAAAATAGATTACAAACTTCCCGACGCGATCACATCGCCAATATAACATCGTTTTAATCAAATCAAGCCTCAAGTTCATGATTTTCATACTTTTGGTTTTCAAAACTTTCAAACTTGGAACTCAAGGTCCAAAACATATAGAACGACATCCAAATGTCACCAAACTTTGTAGAAATCACATATATAATATTTAAGACTTGTACCGGGCATCGGAACCAAAATACGAGCCCGATACCATGGTCATTTAATTCATTTTCCTTTAATAATTACAGCAAAAATAATTGCACAGAAAAATTCAAAACTTGGTATCTAGGCCACAGAATTTGACTCCGGACGCATGTCCAAGTCCCATATTTTCCTACGGACCTTCCGGGACCGTCCGATCTCGGGTCCAGCTCCGTTTACCAAAAATGTTGACTGAAGTCAACTATATCAATATTAATATCATTTTTCTTCAAATTTCTCATAGAATTCATATTTTCTATCATAGAATTTTTCCGGCTACATGCCCGGATCGTGCACATAAATCGAGGCAACATAGAATGAGGTTTTCAAGGCCTCGGAAGTGCGGAACAAATGAAGGAAGCAGGTGATAACCCTTTAGGTCGTCACATCCTCCACCTCTAAAACAACAGTTCGTCCTCGAACGGACAAGAGAAGGAAGTACCTGAGTCGGGGAACAAATGAGGGTAGCGGCTCCGCATATCGGACTCTGACTCCCAGGTCGATGCCTCAGGAGGCTGACCTCTCCACTAAACACGCACAGAAGGATAACTCTTCGACCTCAACAGTCGAACCTGCCGGTCTAGAATGGCCTCCGGCTCCTCCTCATAGGATAGATCATTGTCCAATTAGACAGTACTGAAGTCTAACACATGTGTGGGATCGCCGTGGTATCTCCGAAGCATAGATACATGAAAAACTGGATGCACGGCTGTTAAGCTAGGCGGCAGAGCTAGTCTGTAAGCCACCCCTCCCACTCGGTCTAGAATCTCAAATGGGCCAATATATCTTGGGCTCTGCTTGCCCTTCTTCCCGAACCTCATCACGCCCTTCATAGGCGACACTCGGAGCAACACTCGCTCACCAACCATGAAATCTACATCTCGAACCTTACGAACCGCATAAGTCTTCTGTCTGGACTGAGCTGAATGCAATCTCTCCTGGATAGTCTTGACCTTATCCAAGGCCTCCCGAACTAAGTCTGTACCCAACAACCGAGCCTCTCCCGGCTCAAACCATCCGACTGGAGATCGACATCGCCTACCATACAACGCCTCATACGGGGCCATCTGGATGCTGGACTGGTAGCTGTTATTGTAGGCGAACTCTGCTAATGGCAGAAACTGGTCGCACGAGCCTCCGAAATCAACGACACAGGCTCGAAGTATGTCCTCTAGAATATGAATAGTCCTCTCGGACTGACCATCCATATGAGGATGAAAAGCTGTACTCAGCTGAACCTGAGTGCCTAACTCCTAATGAAGACCGCTCTCCAAAACCGCGAGGTAAACTGGGTACCCCGATCAGAGATAATAGATACCGGCACCCCATGAAGTCGAACAATATCTCTGATGTAAATCTATGCTAACCTCTTCGATGAGTAGGAGACAGATACTGGAATGAAGTGTGCTGACTTGGTGAGCCTATCAA
Organism: Nicotiana noctiflora; assembly: GCA_032618575.1. Taxonomy (NCBI): domain Eukaryota; kingdom Viridiplantae; phylum Streptophyta; class Magnoliopsida; order Solanales; family Solanaceae; genus Nicotiana; species Nicotiana noctiflora. Next base: position 107,064 of record JASVEL010011331.1, on the reverse strand, counting down.
CAATGACCCAAATAGCATCAAAATTCCTCCGAGTCATAGGAAGTCCACTAATGAACTCCATAGTGATCCTCTCCCATTTCCACTCGGGAATTTTGATTCTCTGGAATACACCACCAGGCCTCTGGTGCTCATATTTCACCTGCTGACAATTTAGACACCAAGCGACATACGTAACGATATCTTTCTTCATCCTGCGCCACCAATAGTGCTGACGTAAGTCCTGGTACATCTTCGCCGAGCCTGGGTGAATAGAATACCACGAAATGTGGGACTCCGCTAAGATCAACTCTCGAATCCCTTCAACATTGGGCACACAAATTCGACCCTGCAATCTTAATACCCCATCATCATCTAGATTTACCTTCGTGGCACCTCCCCGCTATACTGTATCTCTCAAATCACGCAAATGAGGATCATCAAATTGCCTCTCACGGATATGCTCTAATAGAGAAGAACGAGCGACCGTGCAGGCTAACACCCTGCTAGGCGCAGAAATGTCTAATCTCATGAATCGGTTGGCTAAGGCCTGGACATCTAGAGCAAATGGTCTCTGACTGACCGGAATGAATGCAAGACTATCCATGCTTGCAGACTTTCTACTCAATGCATCGGCCACCACATTGGCATTACCTGGGTGGTATAGAATAGTCACATCATAGTCTTTCAGCAACTCTAACCATCTTCGCGGTCGTAGATTCAACTCCTTTTGGTTGAACAAGTACTGTAGGATTTTGTGATCAGTGTACACCTCACACGTCACACCATATAGATAATGCCTCCAGATCTTAAGGCATGAACCACTGTTGCTAACTCAAGATCATGTACCGGATAATTCTTCTCATGTATTTTTAACTGCCTCGAATCATAAGCGATAACCTTACCATTCTTCATCAATACCGCTCCAAGCCCTGTACGAGATGCGTCACAATAAACTATATAAGGCCCTGCACCCCGTAGGTAGTATCAGCACTGGTGCGGTAGTCAAGGCTGTCTTGAGCTTCTGAAAGCTCGCCTCACACTCCTCTGACCACTGAAACTGGACACCCTTCTGGGTCAACCTGGTCATCGGGGCCGCAATAGAAGAAAACCCCTCTACAAATCGACGGTAGTAATCTACTAATCCCAAGAAACTCCGGATCTCAGTCACTGAAGCTGGTCGAGGCCAATTCTAGACTGCCTCAATCTTCTTTGGGTCCACCTGAATACCTTCCACTGATACGATGTGTCCCAGAAATGCCACCGAACTCAACCAGAACTCATATTTCGGAAATTTGGCATATAGCTGATTATCCTTCAGAGTTTGAAGAACCACTCTGAGGTGCTGCTCGTGCTCTTCCTGGCTGCGGGAGTATACCAGGATGTCATCTATAAAGACTATCACAAACATATCTAAGTAAGGCGCGAACACCCGATTCATTAACTCCATGAATGCTACTGGGGCATTAGTCAACCCGAAGAACATGACCAAGAACTCATAATGCCCATATCTAGTGCGAAAAGCTGTCTTAGGAATATGAGCCTCCCTGATCTTCAACTGATGGTAGCCTGACCTCAAGTCTATTTTTGAGAACACCCTCGCTCCCTAGAGCTGGTCAAACAAATCATCAATCCTCGCTAGTGGGCACTTATTCTTTACCGTCACTTTGTTCAATTCCCAGTAATCAATACACATCCGAATCGAGCCATCTTTCTTCTTTACAAATAACACAGGTGCTCCCGATGGGGAAACACTGGGCCTGATAATGCCTTTTTCTTGAGGGTCTTGCAACTGATCTTTCAACTCTTTTAACTCCGGCGGGGCCATACGATAGGGTGGGATAGAGATGGCCTGAGTTCCCGGTGCCAGATAAATACAGAAATCAATATCCCTATCAGGAGGCATGCCCGGTGGGTTTGAAGGGAAAACCTCAGGAAACTACCGTACAATAGGGACTGACTCAATAGAAGGAACCTCTGCGCTAGAATCACGAACATAAGCCAGATAAGCTAGACACCCCTTCTCGACCATGCGTCGAGCCTTAACATAGGAAATGACAGTGCGAACGGAGTGGATGGAGGTACCTTTCCACTCTAGTCGGGGTGATTCAGGCAAGGCTAAAGTCACGATCTTGGCATGACAATCTAAAATAGCATGGTATGGGGACAACCAGTCCATCCCCAATATGACATCAAAATCCACCATGTCCAAAAGCAATAGATCAACACGGGTCTCAAGACCCCCAAAGATAACTACGCACGAACGATGCACCCGGTCGACTAAAATGGAGTCGCCAACTGGTGTAGACATATAAACTGGAATATCCAGAGCATAGCTAGGCACGACCAAATACGGTGCAAAGTAGGAAGACACATATGAATATGTAGACCCAGGGTCAAATAATAGTGAAGCACCTGTGCCACAAACAAGAATGGTACCTGTAATAACGGCATCTGATGCCTCTACCTCTGGCCTGGCTGGTAAGGCATAAAATCGGGAATCAGTACCTCCCCTCTGAGCTACATCTCTAGGACGGTCATCAACTGGATGAACTCAGCCTCTGGCTGGACGGTCTCCACCTCTACGGTCTCGACCTCCACCTCTATGATCTCTACCCCCACCTCTGGCTGGCAGGGCAGGCTGAGGGTCAGCTGGGGCCTGAATCATGGGACGAGGGCCCGCTGCTGAGTGTTGCCCGTCGCTCGAGGGCAAAATCTGACAAGATGACCTGGGTCACCACAACCGTAGCAACTCTTAGGCTGATGGGGCCGCTAGCCCTGACGACCTGAATGACCTCTACGAACACTCTGAAGAGGCTGTGCACTAATAGGAGACTGATCTGAATAATGGTCACGAAACCCACGATCGCCTGGTCCACCCTGTGAAGCCTGAAGAGCGGAATGGAAAGGCCTAGAAGACTGGCCCCTATCAAAAGCTTCCCTGCCACCAGAAGAAGAATCACTAAACCTGCATGAATGACGAGCCCTCTTGTCTGAAGAATAACCACCTCCCCGAGCAAGAGCCATCTGAACTCTACGTGCTGCATTAGCTGCCTCCTGAAATGATATATCACTTCCCACTCCCATAGCCATCTGAAGTCTAATTGGCTGGTTAATCCCATCTATGAACCTGCGGACCCTTTCCCTCTCTGTGGGAAGTATTACCACTGCATGTCGTGCCAAGTCAACAAATATCGTCTCATACTGAGTGACAGTCATAGTGCCCTGCTGGAGGCACTCAAACTGCCTCTGAAGTGCATCCCGCTGAGTAACAGGGAGAAACTTCTCCCGAAATAACTCTGCAAACTGATCCCATGATAAAGTCGGGGACCCTGCTGACCGAGTCAAACAATAATCCCTCCACCAAGTCTTGGCGTATCCTGAAAGCCAGAATGTACAGAAGTAAACTCCATTGGACTTCACTATTCCCATAGTCTTGAGAATCTCATGGCAACTGAATAAGAAATCCTGAGGATCCTCTAATGTGGCACCGCTGAAGGTAGTGGTAAACAGCTTGCAGAATCGATCAAGTGTCCATAAAGAATCAGAAGTCATGGACGCTCCATCTCCGGCCTGAGCTTTGGTACCTGACTGAGTGGCCACAACTGGCTGGACCACTGGTGCCTGAGGCTGAGGAGCTGCTGGCTCCGGAGTACGAGCAATAGGAGTCTAGGCCCCTCCTCCAGCCTGAGAAGTGGCTGGTGCAACTAGTAATAACCCTGCTCTGGCAACGCTGTCCATAAAACCCGCTATCCCGACCAAAGCCTCCCGAAGATCCGGGGTAAATAAGGCCTCTCCTGGGACCTAAGCTGGGCCCACAGGAGCTGCTGGGACTGGAACCTCCTCGCCAGTCTCAATATGAGGCTCCACCTCCGGAATAGCTGCCGGGGGCTGAGCTCTTCCCCTACCACGACCTCCGATACGGCCTCGGCCCCTGCCCCTCACGGGAGCTGCCTGGGGCTCGGGCTACTGGTCAGCGGATGAAGAAGCGCGTGTCCTCACCATCTGCGAAAGGACAAAGTAGAAGTTCAATCAGTATTTGAAGAACAAATTGCACGACAAGAAGGAACAAATGAGAGACTCTTTCCTAACTCAATAGACTCTGGAGGACAAGTACAGACGTCTCCGTACCTACCTCTCAAACTCTACTAAGCTTGTTCGTGAGTGGTGAGACCTATGTAACCTAGAGCTCTGATACAACTTTTCACGACCCAGATTTTCCCCCAACATCGGGATCGTGATGGCGCCTACTCGTGGTAGCTAGGAAAGCCATTTTATTCACACTATCCTGTTTTTAGCAATATTTCATATTCAATTTATCAACCAAAACCATAACCTTAATTAAGTAAATGCGGAAGACTTTATAAAAATAAAGATAAGCAGTTACAAGGTAAAACAATACTGAAATCCTCTACCCAAGACTTGGAGTCACCAACTCACGAACTACTACTGAATACTACACATAAAGTTATGAAAGGAAATAACATAATTTGTTTGTCTCGGAACAAAGAGACTACATCTAATAACATAAATAAAAGGAAGAGACGTCGGGACTGCGGATGCCTGTAAGCTACCTCGGTCTCAATATTCTCAACTTCCCATGCAAAAGATCTACTGCTGCTGCTCCTGACCGAAACCTAGACCTGTGCAAAAACACACAGAAGTGCAGTATCAGCAAAACCGACCCTATGTGCTGGTAAGTGCCTGGCCTATCCTGGCGAAGTAGTGACAAGCCTAGGACTAGACACTCACATAAACCTATGCATGTCTATATATATGTACACCACAAGATAACGAGAAATAACCAAGTAACAACGCAACAAGAAATGCCACATAAGAACTCAACAGTTAACAACAGTTATTAAATCAACAAGGAAAACAAGTATAATGAGAAACAAGTAATGTCAAGTCAATGAAATAGCAAATAGTTGCACGGCATCACCCTTCGTGCTTTTACTCTCATCCTCACCAAATAAGCAAATAAAGTGCACGGCATCACCCTTCGTGTTTTTACTCTCATCCTCACATCTATGGTACGGCATGATCCTTCGTACATGGTTCAATAACAAGGCATGGCATGATCCTTCGTGCATAATCAATAACATGGCACGGCATTAACCTTCGTGCAAAAATCAATAAGCAAAGCACGACATTAACCTTCGTGCATAATCAATAAATCAAGGCACGACATCACCCTTCGTGCATTATCACTCTTCCTCACCCAAATAACAATCACAGTTAAGGGCAGAGAATGAACACAATAAATCATGAACCGTCCCGGCAAGGGACACAATAATCATCACAATAAAGTCCCGACAAGGGCAATCACTATCTCACTTCACAACAAGTCCCGTCAAGGGAGAACAATAACAATTCTACAACTCGGCAAGGGTTTAACAATTTATCTTTAGAATGTCTCACAACAAGTATTAACAATGACTCACGGTCAAGCAAGATGCCAGTGTATGGATGCTTGTCACCACAGCCCATACACCGCACTCGATCACATAGCACATAGCACATAATCTTATTCCCTTAAGCTAGGATAGAACAAACACTTACCTCTAGTCTTGAAGTCCAAATTACTTTTCAATTATAGCTTTTTCCCCGAAATTCATTTTTCAACTAGCTCGAATCTAATCACAATTGATTCAATTATATTAATAAACATTAAATAACTTGGTTTAAATGCTTAAAATTGGTTTTCCCAAAGTTTATCCCAAAATTTCCCAAAATGCCCCTGGCCCACGTGGTCGGAACTCGGGGTTCGGACCAAAATCCGGTTACCCATTCCCCCACGAGTTCAAATATATGATTTGTTTCAAAATCGGACCTCAATTCGAGGTCCAATTGCCCAATTCATGAAAACCCTAGGTTCTACCCAAAAACATGGATTTCTACCATGTAAACCTTTGATTTCTATTGAAAAACATGTTTAATGTTGTTAGGAATTGAAAGAATTAAGTAAAAAGTGACTTACAATTGCTTTGGAGTGAATTTGCTCTTGAGAGGTCGTGTGTGGTGTGTGGGTTTTTTAAAAAGTGAAGAATGAACTGAACAATTCGTTTAAGTATAGAATTGCACAGCTGCGGGTATCGCAATTGCGAACATTTGTTCGCAATTGCGAATGCTACAGGTCTAGGGGTCTGCTGCTCTCACATTTGCGAGACAGGCTTCACATTTGCAAACCTGGCTGGGACAAAGGGACTTTCGCATTTGCGACAGGAGCTTCGCTTTTGCGAATCCAGGCGATTTATTGAGGGCCTCGCAATTGCGAGGTTATGTTCGCAATTGCGAGCCAAGTAGTCCTGGACACCCCTTCGCATTTGCGATCAAGGGTTCGCATTTGCGAACCCAGCCTTGACCTGTCACCTTCGCAATTGCGAGAAATTCTTTGCATTTGCGAAGCCAACAGCTGGGTGAAAAACCAGCAGTGTAAAAATTCAGAATTTGAACCAACGGCCTACCAAATCTTTACTCGAGCCCACTGGGCTCCCAACCAAACATGTACACAACATCAAAAACACATTACAAACTTGCCCGCGCGATCACGTCGCCAATATAACATCGTTTTAATCAAATCAAGCTTCAAGTTCATGATTTTCATACTTTTGGTTTTCAAAACTTTCAAACTTGGAACTCAAGGTCCAAAACATATCAAACGACATCCAAATATCACCAATTTTTGCATAAAGCACATATATAATATTTAAGACTTGTACCGGGCGTCGGAACCAAAATACGAGCCCGATACCATGGTCATTTAATTCATTTTCCTTTAATAATTACAGCAAAAACATTTTCACAGAAAAATTCATAACTTGGGCTCTAGGCCTCAGAATTCGACTCCGGATGCATATCCAAGTCCCATATTTTCCTACGGACCTTCCGGGACAGTCCGATCTTGGGTCCGGGTCCGTTTACCAAAAATGTTGACCGAAGTCAACTATATCAATATTAATATCATTTTTCTTCAAATTTCTCATAGAATTCATATTTTGTATCACAGAATCTTTTCGGCTACGGATCATGCAAGTAAATCGATGCAACATAGAATGAGGTTTTCAAGGCCTCAGAAGTGCAGAACAAATGAGGGAAGCAGGTGATGACCCTTTGGGTCGTCACATCTATGATGCGTTCGGGTTAATTTGTGATTGGGGACTATGGCTTAGTCCGACCCGATCGATGTTCAAATTGTGTTCTTGACTAATAGTTGATTAGTAAACATCCTACTTGGGTTGTAAGGATATATTTGGGATTTGTGCCGATTACTTGCTTCCTTTAGAGATTGTTATCACTGCTTCCATGGTACTTAACATGTTATATGATATCAGTCCTGAGTTAAACACTGCTTCAAAATATTTAGACATATTTCCAAGGTTTAAAAATTATACTATATTTCCTAATATTTGGAACTGTGTATTTTAACTTGACTTTGCCGGTGTGGCTCACATGCATATCGAGCTTCGACTCAGAAATTTAATGTAGCATTTTGCCAAAGTAGAAGTGGCTTTATGAATGGTTGATATGGGAAATGGTTATGTCTTACCGCATGATTTTGTTATCATTGGCAATATATAAAAGTATTGAGATTAAACATTAGTTAATAAGATTTTTTCTATCGGTATTCTGGTGTTGTGTGCAACTGCTGTGAATAGAAGCAATCCCTACAAATGTTTGAGTGATGTGGTCTATCATGGAATTGCACCAGATGTTGCAAGTATTGGTTATTACATCTGGTTCGGGCTTAATCTGAATATATATGTGAGGTTCTGACCTTGTGTCTGATTTAGGAAATGGAAATATGGTTCTATGGTTTAATGGACTAGATGGATTGTGATATTTCAGCTATGTTGTGTTATCAGACCTATGCGAGATAGGATGACATAGGATCACCCACGGGTATATGCATGGTAAGGTTATTCAGCTATTGGTTAGCTTCTAAGACAACTTTATGTACGCTCGAGGACGAGCATTTTTTTAAGTTGGGGAGGATATGACGACTTAATCCGTCATCTTATGAGTTACCGCATCGTTTTCCCTGTGTTTAGCTTCTTATGCTTCATTATCCATGTTTGTGTAATCGGGTTTATTTGGAATGTTTTTGAGAAGAAATAAGACACTTAGTCTCTTTTAAGAAGGCTTAAGTTAGAAAAGTCAACCAGATGTTGACTTATGAGTTAGAGGGATTGGATGTGAATTTCGATGGTTGAATTAGCTTAGGAAGTTGTTTTGTGACTTAGGAATGTGATAAGAAGTGATTTTGGAGGTCCAATGTAGAATTAGGCTTGAATTGGCGAAGTTAGTATTGTGGTGACTTCTTGTTGATAAGTTATATTTTGATCCAAGTGTTGGAATGGAATTGCGAGAGTTGCAGTAGCTTTGTTAGGTGATTTGGGATGTGTGTCCAAAATGTTAGATGATTCACAAGGCTTTGGTCGAGTTTTGATCAAATGCGTATTTCCGAAGTTTTAGAAGAACTTAGGCTTGAATGAGATGTAATTTGATGGTTTTGGAGGTAGTTGAGGCATCTTGATGATTGGAACAAGCTTGGATGATGTCTTAATATATGTTAGTGCTTTTGGTTGAGGTCCTGGGGGGGGGATCTCGGGTTGATTTCAGATGGCTAACGGGAACTTTTGAAGTTGGAAAAATTCATAATAGACGAAAGTTGTAAATGAGCATGCACAAGACAAAAATTTGGATGAGAATATTTATAAATATATAAAGGTTTATGTGATGAACAGCCAATCATATCAAAGACCTCTGAGTCTAGTTTCCAACAATTCAAACCGTTCGCCATTTGGACACTTCTACAAAAAGTTATTACAAAATTACCAAAGTAGCACAGAAATTTGTGCTACCGCGGCATCCCACGCGGCGCCCAGCGCGCCGTGCTAGTAGAAAATCCAATAGGTTCCAAAATTTCATTTCCAAACTCATTTTGCACTACCTCCCCGTCCCACGCAGCGCCCTATGTGGCGCGTTAGTACAAAAAATGTGTTTTCAAGACCCGCACCCCATTTCATTTAACTCGTTTGGGGTTTATTATTTTTGTATTTTTTGGAGCTTTTAGAGAGAAGGTGGAGCACCCTCAACACGAATACACATCAAAGGTAAGTTTTATGATATTTTCATAATGGATTAATACTAGTTAATGGGAGTAAACATCTACATGGATTGAAATTCAGAGGAATTGCTCTAATCATCAATATCATTCAAAAGGGTTCAAGTTAGGGTTGGGTGGACAAGAGGTAATCCTACACATTACACTTACATATACGAAGTTATTATGGAATTATGAGTAAGAATCATGTATTACAACTTATGTTATGGTGATTGGAGACCATAAATTCCCAATTTATATACATGGACATGGTAGGGATTCAAAGGTGTTTATTTGATGGAATTTTGTTGGTTTGGGTGTGAATGGTTAATCACATATGTGATGTTAGTAGTATAAATTATTAAAGAATAATAGTGGTATGAAGTTTTGGTTAATGGTGATAGTTGGAGGAACCAATACTATAGTTATAAGGTGTAAATATATATGCCTACAAGATGTTTGATAAGAGGCCTAAGTGGCATAAGTTATGCAATTTAGTACTAATATTGGCCCTATTGAATGTGGTATTGAAGATTGAAGTTATATAACTGTATTAGATCATTATAGTATCACTAAGGGGAAAATTTCATATATGTATGGGTAAAACTCCATATTTTAGAAATTGTGCTTCATCGATGTTTGTGTGATATTGATAGATTTGACGCACGTGGAGATATATTCGAAAGGAAAAGGCATTGCGAATTAAAGAAATAGCCGGTTTGAGGTGAGTAATATGTGTAGATGATGACCTGAGGGTTTAAAACCCTGATATATCACATTGTGATGCTATATTAAGTTGAGACATGTACTCTGTGATGAGTGTGGGGTTGTTTGTGATTAGGGACTATGGCTTAGTCCGCCTCGAGCGATGTTCAAATTGTGTTCTTGACTAAGAGATTGATTAGTAAACATCCTACTTGGCTTCAAATGATATATTTGGGTTGTGTGCCAATTACTTGCATCTGTTAGAGTTGTTATCACTGCTTCCATAGTACTTAACATGTTATATGATATCAGTCCTGAGTTAAACATTGCTTCGAAATGTTTAGACATATTTCTAAGGTTTTAAAACATAAACTATATTTCGTAATATTTTGAACTGAGTATTTTAACTTGACTTTGTCGGTGTGGCTCACATGAATATTCTAGACTGAGTGTGGATCGGGCTGTACGCCGCAGCGAATGCTACAATGATATTGTACATGGACTGTAGGAGCCTCACCGAAGTCTGAACCCCCACAGTGAGCGCGGGTACCCAAATGGATCGGGTTGCGTGCCGCAGCGGTCATTTGCATTGCATTGCATCCATACATTGATGATTATCTGATTTACCTGTCACTGCTTGTTTTCCCTTTCTTCGTTAATTATGCTAAACTGCTAGTGGTAGCTTTACGTTGTGGTATTTCGTGAATTCTCATTTTCAATCATTATATATGCTTATTACTCACTGAGTTGGAAGTACTAACTTTACTCTCTGCACCATGTGTGGAGATTCAGGTGTCCCGGGAGATTAGTCGAGTTGTTTGCTGTTTCCTAGAGTTTTAAAGAGTTGTCAAGGTAGCTGCCTGACGTCCGCAGGACCTGACTCCTCCCCTTATCCCTTTTATCTTTATGTGTTCTAGATTTTTGTACTATTGTGGATTTACAAATCTGTTTCATTTAGAGGCTCTAGACTCGTGACTGCAGATCTTTTGGGAGATGTTAGACATGCTATTGTTTCCATACTATTTCTATTTAATTATCCGGTTGAATGACTTTTTAAACTGTTAAGTTAGTTTTGTTGATCGATAAAGGTTTGTGTGATTAGGTTGTGAGTGTTAATTGGTCGGGCTTGCCTAGCAATTGTGTTGGCCGCCATCACAACCGTGATTGGGGTCGTGACATTACCCCGCTCGCGAATCATACTTGTGATACGGTCAAATATATATTTAACATTAAAATCATATCTCATTCTTAATTATTTTGAAAATGAGAGAAATTCAGCTTGTAGATTTTTAATGGAATTACTGTGCTCGTGAAACATACATGCGACACAGATACACACAGATTTCTTAACCTATTATAACATTGCTCAATTTTTTCGAAATTACGAAGTTCAAATGAAACCTTTTAATCATTAAATTCTTCAAATTCAACTCCTTTCAAAAATATTTAATAAGAAAACTCAATCTCTCTCCCTCTCATGAGCATTAATCAATTACAATATCAACAAGGTATGATGTGAGTCTAAAACTATCCGACATAGGCATAACTAATAGCTACATACGGACTTTTCATCACCTCATGTGTACGTAGCCCCCAGAACTACAAACACAAAATAATTTAGTTCAACTATGGGGTTAATTCCATCTTACAAGGTTAGAATGGAAATTTACCTCGCTCCGAAGTTCCGTAATCGGCTCCATCACCACATTAGAACCTCAAATAGATGCTCACAGCTCCAAAACTAGCCATACATAATCGGCTCCATCACCACATTAGAACCTCAAACAGATGCTCACAGCTCCAAAACTAGCCATACATTGCGCAAATCAACGAAAATACACTCTAATACTCATAATAATTCAATTTACAACAATTCCCAGCACCGCTCGGAAAGTCGATAGAAATCACCCTCGGACCCACATGCTTGGATTCCGAATATTTTCGAAGATAAACATTACCCATAACCTTACAAACTCAAATATATAATTTTTAATCCTAATCCCACATCCAATTTTGTGGTCAAAATCTAAGAATACAAATTTATATGTTATTCTTCAAACACCCAAATTCTACTACCCATGACCAAATCTACGTATATTCATGTATTTAATACAAATTTGTGAAGAAAGCACTTACGCCGTTATAATTTATGAAGATGGCACTCCAATGTACTCCAAAGTTGGCTCCAATGAGAGAAACTGAAATGAGATAGAGTCAAACTCTCATTCTTAAAGAAGCCCCGACTTTTGCCCATGCAATCACTTGACCGCTTCTCCGGTTGCGCAGGTGCGACCCCCACTACCACTTATGCCTTCTATCCACAAGTTTTCTCCATCTATTTTTACCCCTTACTTTCTACAATAGTGGTCTTGCTTCTGTGGCGAGGTGACTGCATATGCAGTCTCAACACTTTCCCACCAAATTGCATCTTTTCCCCTTTGGTCGGTTCTGCGGCTCCTCGCCTACGGCCAAAACCTTGTAGGAGTGGTGACAGCAGATGGCAGCAAGCGTAGAAATCTTCATAAGGCCGAACTCAATCTGTTGACCACCTGACATCCACCCGGGGCCATCGGAAACCAGTCCAATCACCCCGACCAGTTCAAAAACATAATGCGAACCTACTCGTGGCTTCAAATCACATAAATCAATGCTGAAACTATGAATCACACAAGCTTAATGAACTTTAGTACATCAAAAATGACCTACGGACCTCCAGATCAACTTCCAAATGTGCTCTCACAAACAGAATCAGCATACGGGGCTATCCCTAGGTTTAGGATCTTAAACAGACATCGATAACATTGAAATGAACTTCAACACAAATTTATAAAAGTATTCCAGGATGCTAACTTCCACAATAGGCGCTGAAATGCTCCCAGGTCATCCAAAACCCGATGCGAACATAAAACCGAGTCCAAAATTATCATTCGAACCTGCTAGAACCTTTATATCCCGATTCCAATATTGTTTACTCAAAAATCCAACCTTAGTCAATTTTCAGGCTTCACGCTCCAGAAATAAGATTTATCATCCCGATTCAACTTCGAACTGTCAAAATTCTAGTTTCTACCATGTGTAGAAGTCATAATACCTTAAGTGGAGCTGGTAATGGCCTCCAATTGCCAAACGACGCACTATATATATAATCTATAAAAGTTTTTAAAATTTAAATTTTATTTTACCTTTGGTAGAGTTGGGATTTAGTGAGTTACCATGGTAACTTTTATTTCTCACTAAATTATATAATATTATATTCAACTCTTATAAATTTTATTTTTCTTCCTCTATGTATATTCTTTTTTTATGTTTTCACGATTTTAATCTCTACTTTCAACTCAAATTCATTAAATTAGCTTCTTCTGCTTTTGTCACATTTGATTAATACATACATTAGAAAGCAAATTCATTTTTGTCAGTTCTTTTTAAAATAAGGAATTCTCGAAGCAAGTGTTGCAGGGTTCAAAACGCGATGAATAATTGGCACATCATTTTATCAATTTCATTTAATATAATATATTTATTATAAGGGAGAATTCAATAACATGACTTATGCCTAACCCACACAATATAAGTTGCGCTTTCACCACCAGATTAAACTATGTAAGTTTTATTCGCTCTCTTTTTGTATGGTTTTATGAAAAAAGTTTACTAGTCTTTAATATATTGTAATTTTAGGTCACCGGGTACATTAAGAATATTGCATGTGCTTCTCAACAAGTTTCATTTATATTTGTCGACCTAATGACACATTAACTGCCTTTAATATTTCGGTCTTTATTGTTTTATCTTAATTGAGATACTATCAAATTTGATGGAGAAAACCAGACGTGGATCGGAGGCTCAAGAGGAAGGCTAGTAAATTCATGATTTAAGGCCTCGAGATTTTGAAGCCCAAGTTAATTTCAAATGTGGCTTTTATGATTTATTTTTGTTAAGACAAAATTAAAGCTTGCAAAAAAATAAAAAAGTGTAAAAATTTTATAAAAAAGATAGAAATACAAATTTTATACTACTTAACAATAAAAATATTTTAGAACTTTGAATTAAATTGATTAAACCTTTATATTCGAAATATAATTTTTTACGACAATGTCAAAGAAAATATATGGTGAAACAAATCTAATATCTTAGTTAATTAAATTATTCCTTACTAATATAAATAATAATATTACTGTATAATATTGAAGTTTTCATGTCATTAAAAATATTATACTATAAACAATAACAACATGCTATATATATTTATATATATATATATATAAATGTTTTATTAAAATATATATATATATATATGTTTTATTAAAATTTGGCTTTATGCCACTAATTTTATTGAGTCGTCCTTGAGGCTATCAAACCAGTGACAACTGTAACCAGTAGCAGAGCTGATAATAGGTGAATTTGACTATATTTATGCCCTAAATAATCACACTTTATTATTGTTTTGATATTTTTTATGATGAGAAAGTGCTTTTATTAGTGTTTTTAGTGTGTTATAGGTACACATGAGCTAATGAGGACTAAAGGAGCTGTTTTGGAGTAATAAGATGGTGAAAAGGCCAAGTGTGAAACAAATCGGAAGTTTGTGCTGAAAAATGAAGTGAAGAATCCGCGACACTGTTCTACCGCGGTCCAACCGCGACCACGGTAGAGAGGGCTCGCGTAACCATTGAAGAATCAGAAAGCCTTTATCACCGCGATCCAACCGCGACCGCAGTCGGACCGCGGTGGAAGCCAAAAATTTGAGGGACAAAATTGTCAAGACTTGAATTATGTAACCTAAACCCTATATTTAATATTAGGATTCGCCCAAGAGAGGCAAGTATTATATTATTGACTACTTCTGCAAGAAAAACTAGTAAGAGAGAACTCTCTCAACACATTTCTTTCTTTTCCATTGAATCTTTGATTATGAATTTAATTATCTATCTTGTTTCTTTGATTATGAGTAGCTAATTCTTTATCTAAAATTTTTATGGAACCTATTGAGTGATGAACTTCTGGGTTATGTGATTACAAATTGTTAGCTAGATTTCTATTTGTTCAATTTCGTTCTTGTTGTAGTTAATTGATAGAGCTCTCAATTAGTTGTGCCTATTTAGTGTGCATAACTTGGAAAAGAGTGCATGTTTAGGTAATTGTTGAACAACACCACACCTAGATTATTGGAGGAATCTATAATTGTAGGCGTAATGGTGGGGTTAAGAATAACGAAATCTTGGGTGCAATCTAAAATGAACCGTTCAAATTAAAGCTAGCTAGGGTAGCTCGGGAGAGTACACTAGTAAATTAATGTAGTCGCTCAGGAGAGAATTATGGTAAAAATAGCGTTCATGATTGATAGAATAATATTAAAAATTTGTATGAGCATAAACAGAAGGGATTCCATCAATAGGGGAAATCAATACCTTAGTCTTTCTCTTTATTCGTTACACAACATTCAATTCTTTCTTTAAAGTCTTTAGTTTCTTGCAAAAGATAGTTAGTAGAAAATATTCCACAAAAATATATTAAAAATTTTGGGAAGCTCCTTTAGAAGTGTTATTGGGTTTTGGAAGTTGCAGTTGATAGGTTACTTCCCTGTGGGATCGACTCTGGACTTAATTGACCTAATTATATTTACTACGGTCATTGTTTGGGCGTGAATCAATTTTGGCGCCGTTGTCGGGGACTTAACGGAATTATCAATTGCCATTGACAGAACTACAAGATTCTTGTATAGTCAGGTTCTTTCTACACACTTTACATTAAATGTTTTTACGATTGTTGAATTGGGTACTCAGGTGCATGCCTAGGAAATCTGCAAGGACTAGATAATTAATTGAAGGACTGTCAGACCCAGAGCAAACTTTTTGAGCACGTAACAGGGCAATCAAACAACTTCAGCAATCTCAGTAACTAATTAAACTAGATTTCGACATGGGAGACATGAACGACCCAAACCAGCAAGTTGGTTGAACGTGTAGGAGGCGTATGAAGGTGCACTATTTGACTGGGCACAACCAATAGCGGATAATTTGGCAACGGCCATTTGACTGGGAACAACCAACATCGGATAATATGTCAACGACTATTATTGTGCCAGCGATTCAAGCTGAGTCTTTCCAGATTACCAACAACATGCTACACTTGTTGCAAAACTAGGGATAATTCTCTGGGAGTAGTGTTGAAGATCCATAACAGCACCTGCAAAACTTTCTCTCTATATGCAAGATGCAGAGGCAACCAAACGTGACACCGGAAGCCATCAGATTATTACCATTTCTGTTCTTAGTTATAGGGGCTGCGCATATATGGATAAACTCACTCTCAATAAACTCTATTGCAACATAGGATGAGTTAGTCAAGCAATTCCACAAAGTTTCATCCACCTAACAAGATAGCTCAGCAAATTGATGAGATTGTGAGCTTCAAGCAGAAACCAATGGAGACATTACATGAAACTTAGGGCAGATTCAAAGGTATGCTTGCTATGTTTCATTACCATGGGGTTCCTGAACAGATATTGGATCAAAGGTTCTACATAGGGCTTTCAGACAGTATGAAGAGTATAGTAGATGCCTCAGCAGGTGGGGCTTTTCTGAGGAAGACCTAGAGAAGGCCATAATTTGCTTAACAAGATGGCGCAATACTCCGGGTGGACGACCAGGAATGCTCCTATCACTCCAGTGGTACACTCTGTACCTTTGAATCCTTCCAACACTATGAAGGAGAACATGGAAACTTTATTGACACAAATGAGCATTCTGACGAAGAAGGTGGAAGAATCTGGGGTCAAGCAGCAGGTTCACATTATATATACTACCAATGGTGGTTTATGCACATCTTGCATTAGCCAACCCATAGGTAATCCATGGGCTGCAGACCAAGAACATCATCACCAGCACGAAGACATGAACTATGTGGCTAATTCTGGAGGGCAGCAACAGGGTAAATAGAGTTGGGGTTATCAGGCTCCACAGCAGTACAGGCCTCCTCAGCCACAGTATAATGCAGCAGGTATGAGGCCAACAAACAACATGGCTCCATATCCTAGACCTCATAATTTCAACAATCAGCATCAAGGGTATCATCTACCTCCACCACAGCATTGGGGTAGACATGACGATGGGTTCGCAAGGTTGGAAGCTATGATGCAGCAGGTAATTGGGTCACATGCCAAAACTAATGAGAGGATAGATGCACATGACGTAGCTATCAAGAATATTGAGGTACAGGTGGGCTAGATAGCTATGTTACTTAACAATCATCCTCAGGGGACATTGCCTGCAAATACACAAACAAACCCAAAGGATTAAATCCCAATGCAGCTGATGGCAGTTAATCTGAGAAGCGGAATAGATCTTGATGCTAAGCAAGAAAGAGATAGAGGCAATTTGCTGTTTGAGACACTCACTTCAGTGCCCATTGAACTAGATGAGTCCACCGGGTTGACAGATGTTACAGTCCAGCTAGTAGCAGAAAATAATAATGTGCAGCAGGGAACGGAGAAAGTAGCTAAACCGGTAGAGTAGCCGGTTGTGGAACAGGTGATAGAGAAAGAAAAATCCCAAGTGATTGGGAAGAAGAGGCCTCCAGCCCCATTACCCCAAAGGCTGGCCAAGCACTTGAAAGAGGAGCAATACAAGAGGTTCTTCGAGATGCTCAAGCAAATCTAGGTAAACAGTCCCTTAATTGAAGCTCTAAAAGAAATGCCTCGATATGCTTAAATGATGAAAGATTTGACGCCGCGAAAATTTGATTTCCAAGACTTGGCCAACGTGACTCTTACATAGACATATAGTGCAATGGTTTCTAGACCTATTGCTGAGAAGATATCTGACCCAGGTAGTTTCACCATTCCATGCACTATAGGAAACATTGCCTTTGCGAAGGCATTGTGTGATTTGGGGGCAAGCATAAATCTTATGCCCTTGGTGATTTATAAGAGGCTGGGCATCGGGAGAACCAGTCCTACTTCCATGTTATTACAACTTACTGACAGGACGATTAAGCGTCTATTCGGTATATTGGATAATGTGCTCATCCAGGTGGGGAAATTTGTGTTTCCCATCGATTTTGTTATTCTTGACTGCAAGGTGGACGAGGAAATTCCTATAATCTTAGGAAGACCATTCCTAGCCATAGGGAGAGCATTGATTGATAATAAGACTCAAGAACTCAAGATGAGTTTGAATGATGAGGAGATCATATTCAATGTGTGAAAATCCATGAGGCGCCCTAGTGAGTTCGCAAGTTACTCTCTTATTGATGCAGTAGATGTGATAGTGGAGACAAATAATGCAGAATTGACAGCTGAATATCCACTTCAAGCATGCTTGATGAACTCAGAAGAGGTAAATGGTGAAACCTGGCAGGGTGGGTACTATCTTTGGAAGGTAAGGGGTTTTGGGATAGAGAGTTGGAGTTTGAACGTTTACACTTAGAGAAGAGAGAAACCCCTCCAGCAAAGCCATCCATTGAAGAGCCACCAAAGCTGGAGCTTAAGCCACTACCAGCTCATCTCAGGTATGAATTTCTAGGCCCTAACTCCACTTTACCAGTTAGTATCTCATCTGGTTTGCTAGATGTGCAGGCTCAAAAGCTTATACAGGTACTGAAAGAAAGCAAAACTCTCATTGGGTGGACCATGGTAGACATAAAGGGGATCAGCCCCGCATACTGCATGCACAAGATTCTCCTGGAAGAAGGGCACAAACCTTCCAGAGACCATCAAAGAAGGTTGAACCCAAACATGAAGGAAGTTGTGAAGAAAGAATTAATAAAGTGGCAGACGCGGGAATTATTTTCCCAATCTCTGATAGTAGCTGAGTTAGCCTAGTTAAATGTGTGCCAAAGAAATGTGGGATGACGGTGGTGCAAAACGAGAAAAAGAAATTGATCTCAAAAAGAACTGTCACCGGGTGGAAAATATGCATGGACTACAGGAAACTGAATCTAGCCACCCGCAAGGACCACTTCTCACTTCCCTTCATTGATCAAATGCATGACAGGTTGGCAGGGAGGTCACACTTTTGTTTCCTATATGGGTACTCGGGGTACAATCAAATCTGCATAGCCCCCGATGATAAAGAGAAGACCTCCTTCACATTCCCATATGGCATTTTTTCCTTCAGTAGGATGTCATTCGGATTATGCAATGCACCTGCCACATTCCAAAGGTGCATAATGGACATATTCACCGACATGGTGGAAGATATTATGGAGGTTTTTATAGATGATTTCTAGTGGTATGAAATTCATTCAATGAATGCCTTGTCAATCTGACAAGAGTGCTGGAGCGGTGCATGGAGACAAACTTGGTGCTAAACTAGGAGAAGTGCCATTTCATGGTGCAAGAAGGTATAGTCTTGGGGCATCGGGTTTCGAGCAGAGGTATTGACGTAGACTGAGCCAAAGTTGATGTCATTTCAAAGTTACCTCCACCAACATCCGTCCAGGCCATTAGAAGCTTTTTTGGACATGCCGGTTTTTACTTGAGGTTCATTAAAGACTTCTCCAAAATCTCAAACCCTCTCTGTAAGTTGCTTAAAAAAAATCACCCCTTTTTATTTTCTGATAAGTGCAGGATTGCATTTGAGGAGCTAAAGAAGAGGCTGGTCACAACACCCATCATTATTGCCCCCAACTGGGAGCAACCTTTTGAGCTGATGTGCGATACAAGTGATTATGCAGTGGGGGGAGATGCTTGGCTAGAGGAAAGACAAGCTGATGCATCCAATCCACTATGCTAGTAGAACATTGAGTGGAGCACATCTGATCTACACAGTGACAGAAAAGGAGATGCTGGCGGTAGTGTTCACGTTCAACAAGTTTAGGTCCTATCTCATAGGATCCAAGGTAATAGTATACACTAACCATGCAGTACTAAGGTACTTAATTGACAAGAAGGAGTCTAAGCTGTGCCAAATTTGTTGGGTGCTACTTCTGTAAGAGTTTGATCTTGAAATTCGTGATCGTAAGGGCACCAAAAATCAAGTTGCTGATAATTTATCACGATTTGAAGGAGTTAAAATTGTGAAAGAGAGTGGAGAAATTCTTGAAACCTTTCCAAACGAGTAGCTGCTCGCTACCGCTCTCTTTGAAGCGCCATGGTATACAGATTATGCAAATTAACTAGCCAGTGGTGTTGTTCCTCATGACTTATCATCGATCCAGAGGAAAAGATTTTTTTGTGAAAGCCACTTTTATTACTAGGACGAACCCTATCTGTTTAGGATATGCCTTGATAACATGATCCAGAGATGCGTCCCCAAGATCGAACAATCTTCTGTTTTGCAGGCGTGTCATGCTTCAGCATATGGTGGCCACTTTGGAGGAGTTCGAACAGCTGCCAGATACTTGAGGCCGGTTCCTACTAGCCAACAGTATTCAAAGATGCACACTTGTGGGTGAAAGGTTGCAACGAATTTCAACGCACCGGGAACATCTCCTGGTGTCATGAGATGCCTATGAACCCAATCCAACAAGTGGAAGTGTTTGACGTCTGGGGAATCGACTTCATGGGGCCCTTCGTCAGCTCCTATGGCAATAAGTACATTCTTGTTGCTGTAGACTATGTGTCCAAACGGGTGGAAGCGGTAGGATTACCAACCAATGATGCTAAAGTGGTGGTTGGATTTCTTAAGAAGAACATTTTCACCCGTTTTGGGACTGCAAAGGCAATATTAGCGATGGGGACACTCATTTTTGCAACCGGGCATTCGAGAAATTATTGGCCAAATATGATGTGAAGCAACGGGTGGATACTCCATATCACCCACAGAACAGTGGGCAAGTTGAAGCCTCCAACAGGGAGATAAAGAGTGTATTGACAAAGACTGTGAACGCCACGAGGACTGACTGGTCCAGGAAGATTGATGATGCATTATGGGCATACAGGACAGCTTTCAAGACACCAATCGGCATGTCACCATACAAATTGGTATTTGGGAAAGCCTGTCATCTACCTATTGAACTAGAGCACAAAGCATGGTGGGCACTCAAGTAAATAAATCTCAGCTGGGATGAAGCAGGTGAATCTAGAGTCATCGGGTTACATGAGATGGAAGAAGTCTGGTATCTTGCTTTCGAAAGCACAAGATAATACAAAGAGAGGATGAAGCGGCTACATGACCAGAATATCATAGAGCATAACTTCAAAACCGTGGACAAGGTACTTCTATATAACTCAAGGTTATTGTTGTTCCCGGGCAAACTGAAATCGAGGTGGTCAGGCCCATTCCGTGTGATAGAAGCATTACCGTCTGGCGCTGTGGAAATACAAACTTTAGATGGCTCTCGCACATTTAGAATCAATGGACAGCGGTTGAAATTATATGTTTGCATGGATGACGTCAATGAGAAGGTGGAATTATAGTTAGATGAACCTCAAAGGTCTAGCGAGACTTGAAATGTGCTAAGTTAAGTCATGCCGCGACGTTAAATCAGGTGCTACGTGGGAGCTAACCCACGAAATTGTTGTAAGTGTAAATCATTATAGTAAGTCTATACAAAAAAATGAAAAAAATCCGCTGCTGCTAGGCGAAAGATTCAGAGACACTGTTCTACCGCGGTCCAACGGCGAACGCGGTAGAACCGCGGTGGAATAGCCTCTCTGAACCTGCTGCTTCACAATACAACTGCGAACGCGGACCGACCGCAGTTGACCGCGGTCAGATCTAGGCAGACAAAAAATTTTAAAAATTTTATTCCCCCCCCCCCCCACTAATAAACCTAACCTAACTATACTCTCTCCCCCCCCCCCCAATTCTTTTCAACCCACAGCCGCCATCCTCTC
The DNA here is from genome assembly GCA_032618575.1 of Nicotiana noctiflora. Classification (NCBI taxonomy): domain Eukaryota; kingdom Viridiplantae; phylum Streptophyta; class Magnoliopsida; order Solanales; family Solanaceae; genus Nicotiana; species Nicotiana noctiflora. The sequence goes on along the minus strand of JASVEL010011331.1, from coordinate 85,501 downwards.
CCCACTCTCTCTCTAAATTTCTATTTCATCCTCTTTCTCTCTACTTCTTCCACCCTAAATTCTCTTCTTCTTCCTCCACCAATTCCCCCAACCTCTTAAACTTCATCTCCCCTTCTTCCCTCCTTCTCCAAGTAAGTTTTCTATTAATTTTCTCTTTTAGTTCATCTCTTTAATTTTTGGGTAGATTATTTAGTTTAATAAACTTTAGGTTAACACACTTTAATTTTAGTAATTCTCTAATACCATGCTAGGCTTAGTTTGGAATATGTATATATGTTTTTATTATTTTAGTATTAATGTTGTATAATTCAGTTTTGGGATTTTTGAGTTATTGAAACTGTTGGGTCTCCATTGTGTTGAATTGTGATATTTATGGTGGTTTGGAGACCCAATTTGGTGGTTGAATTATTTGGTGTTGTTTTGGACCAAGGTTGGCCATATATGTTGTAGTATATGATTGTTGTATTGTTAGGGGAGATAAAGTTTAGGTTTTGGTTGAATGTTGTTGTATATAATTGGAGATGGTGTATGTATATATGGGTGATGTTGGAATGACAAAAGGAATAAGTATGGGGTGCACTAGGTATCTTGGTGAAATTGTTGGAAATATGGTCAAAAGTAGGAGTTATTATATGATAGCACTAAAGGAAGTACATTTGTAGTCCACGGATGGTGAAGTCTGAGTAGCCAACCGATGTACTAACGTGATGGAAATTTTTGGTTGTTTCTTTTTGTGCAGGATTATGGCTCCTAAAAGATCCAGGAATGCGACAAGCTCGTCTAGGCGGCCGACCTATGACGAGTGTCGGTTCGCGGGTGAGGAAGCTGAAGCAGACTTTCATGCCAAGGCTACTAAAACTTGGCTACAAGAGATCGCAATCGACAAGATGGCTCTTCAGGCTGAAAAGCCTATCATGTACGAAGAGATCAGACGCCAGGAGATGGAATTCCTATTCGATGAATTGAACCTCGTCAACAAGATGCTAGTTAAGGATTTCCACACGAACGCACCCTGCGGAATGTCCAAAGAAGTCTTCGTCAGAGGTAAGAATGTTTGGGCCAAAAAGCCTACTATTAGGCAGGCTCTAAGACTGCCCACTTTTTCTAGTGACGTGGACTTTTATCACGATAGGCCTGGTGTCACTTGGGACACCATGATTGAGGCCTTGTGTGTCAATGGTCATCCTATCTGGATAAAAGACCAGAGTGCTCTGAATTCTAGCAGCTTCACTCATACTGCCAAGTTCTGGTTCATGGTTGTTTCTAACCGTTTTCTGCCCTCCAGCAACACAACAGATGTAAACTTTAATAGGGCATTGCTGACATGGTGCTTTGTCACCAATGGGACGTTGATGTTGCCCGCTTGATAGCAAACGAGATGGTGCTGAGGGGACCACTAAAATCTAAGGGATTTTACTTCCCGTCTCTAGTCATTTCTCAATGCCACTTCCACCGGATTCCTGTACTACCTAAGGATGGTGAGCTTCCTCAAAAAGCTCCATTTAAGGGTTCTTACATCTGGCTGGGTAGAGGCATCGACCCTATTGATATAGATGATGAGGATGAACCTGTGGCGGTTGTCCAGTCCCGGCCATCCATTAACTCCGCCGGCCCTTCTAGGCACACTCATTATAGAGCTGGCATATCTAGGTCCCAGTCTACTAGACCTATGCTTAGGTCTTTGGAAGAGGAGGTTGCGGATCTACGCACCTCAGTAGACGGTCTACACATGCGCATGGACGCGATGTCTCAAAAGCAAGCTAGGACTGAGAACAGGTTCATGGCATGCTTCCGAGCTCTGGGTTGCGCTTGCAATGTCGACCCCGCCACCGTCTCTGACTCTGAGTAAGTCACAGGTAAGTTTTCTCACCCTTCTGTTCTATACATGTATTATTATGCAATGAGGACATGCCATGATCTTAAGTGTAGGGTGGGAGACTTATCTTGTATATGTTGTACATAGTATTTGTAGTTTAAATTATATTAGCTGGCTTGGCCCGATGATAGACACTTGGCGACAGGTTTCTTAAGGGTCTAAGTCCGAATAAAAACACAAAAAAAATCAAAAATTTGAAAAATCCAAAAAAAATATGAGTAGAGGACTCTTCCTGATGACGAACTATTTGGACAAGTACTCTTGAGGGAAGTAGTCCATGTAGGAATTTTTCTTTCTTTTATTTTCTTTTTTTAGGTAGTGTATCACCTCCCCCATGGTTATTCTTTTGACCACGATTCTTTTCCAAGGGTATTTCTTGAACCAGGTTAGGTAGATTTTTTTAGGATTAGAGGGCAAAGGTTAACATGTAACCCCAATTATGCACATTAGCAAAACTAAAATGAACTTGAGAGAGTATGATCTAAGCTTGACTGTAGATTCTAGGATATGCCTTAAATTGCACAATACAGCTTGCTTGAACATTGATAGGACTCTGTAGGTGAACCTGATTCTAAATGAGTTGCATGCTAAGTGTGTGTGAGCTTTTACCTACATTATATGTTTTACATGATACCTAGTACTTGCCCTGTGTGTGTGCAAAGCAAAATAGAAGTTGTTTGGTTATAGAGATAATAGAGACATTTCTTTGTGTAACACCATAAATCAATAAACTGTGAATTCACCTATACATAGTATCCTAGTTAAACCCTTTGAGCTTGAAGTCTATTCATTGATAACCCTTGAATGTTCATAAAAATCTATATCAGATATTGTTCCACCTTACCTCCTAGAAGCACTTGTGTTGTAACGAATATGCAAAAGTCAAAGTATGGGGTGAAGGGAAGTTGAAAAAGGGAAAATCAAGAATGAATGGTAGAAAATGGTGAACTGGCAAAATATTGTAAATGCTACAAAGCAATGATGAAAAAAAGGAAAAAGAAAAAAAAAACAATGTATATATGTAAAATAAAAAAGCCGGTTACACCAACAGAAAATTGGTAATTAAAAGTGAATAAAGGGTGAAGGAATATTTTGGGGAGGCATAATGAAAAAGCCTAAAGGGAAGTTGTGAAAAAGAAAGAAAGTGCTTATGGAGGTTAGCCACTATAACCAAAAGTATCCTACCCGTCCCATAGCCAATATTACAACCCTTAAAGACCTCTTGATCTGTGATTGAATAACTCGATTACTGGAGTATTACACTAGGGGCAAGCCTATGGTGTATTTGTATGTATATGAATGTTCTTTGTTGAGAGTGAGTGAAATTTTTCCTATATCTCTAAGTTCCATGTTCTAAATTGTTTATGTGTGGGATCTTCTCGCTATAAATTGTGTGAGGGCATGTAACCCAGGAAGAAAAAGGTAAATTTGCAAGTGTGTGATAATAATTAGAGTAAGCAATAATGTGCTGGCATTTGAGTTTACAATTGGGTAAGGATTGTGCATGACTTAGGTTAATCGTGAAAGATAGCTTTTGTGGCATATTTTGGGGAAGGCATTAATAAAATTGGACTAAAGTGTGATTAAGGTTGCTCTAGGTCGAGCAAAGGTTTAAGTGTGAGGTATTGATAATAGGTGAATTTGACTATATTTATGCCCTAAATAATCACACTTTATTGTTGTTTTGATATTGTTTATGAAGGCAAAGTGCTTTTAATAGTGTTTTCAGTTTGTTATAGGTCCACATGAGCTAATAAGGACTAAAGGAGCAGTTTTGGAGTCATAAGATGGTGAAAAGGCCAAGTGTGGAACAAATCGGAAGTTTGTGCTGAAAAATGAAGTGAAGAATCCGCGGCACTATTCTACCGCGGTCCAACTGCGACCGCGGTCCAACCGCGGTAGAGAGGGCTCGCGGAACTTTTGAAGAATCAGAAAGCCTGTTTCACCGCAATCGGACCGCAGTGGAAGCCAAAAATTTGAGGGACAAAATTGTCAAGAGGTGAATTATGTAACCTAAACCCTATATTTAATATTAGGATTCGCCCAAGAGAGGCAAGTATTGTATTATTGACTACTTTTGCAAGAAAAACTAGTAAGAGGGAACTCTCTCAACATATTTCTTTCTTTTACATTGAATCTTTTATTATGAATTCAATTATCTATCTTGTTTCTTTGATTATGCGTAGCTAATTCTTTATCTATGGTTTTGATGCAAATTATTGAGTGATGAACTTCTGGGTTATGTGATTACAAATTGTAAGCTAGATTTCTATTTGTTCAACTTCATTCTTGTTGAAGTTAATTGATAGAGCTCTCAATTAGATATGCCTATTTAGTGTACAAAACTTGGAAAATAGTGCATATTTAGGTAATTGTTGAACAACACCACACCTAGATTGTTGGAGGAATCTATAATTGTAGGCGTAAAGGTGGGGTTAGGAATAGCGAAACCTTGGGTGCAATCTAAAGTGAACCGTTCAAATTAAAGCTAGTTAGGGTAGCTCGCGAGAGTACATTGGTAAATTATTGTAGTTGCTCGGGAGAGAATTATGGTGAAAATGGCGTTCATGATTGATAGAATAATATTGACAATTTGTATGAGCATAAAAGAAGGGATTACATCAATAGGGGAAATCAATACCTTAGTCGTTCGCTTTATTCGTTACACAACATTCAATTCTTTCTTTCAAGTCTTTAGTTTCTTGCAAAAGTTAGTTAGTAGAAAATATTCCACAAAAATATATTCAAAAGTTTGGGAAGTTGCTTCAGAAGTGTTATTGGGTTTTGGAAGTTGCAGTTGATAGGTTAATTCCCTGTGGGATCGACTCTGGACTTAATTGACTGGATTATATTGACTACGACTGTTGTTTGGGCGTGAATCAAGAGCCATAATTTTAATTAAGGTGTAATAAGTCAAGAGCATTTAATACGTAGTATATATGTCACGATCCAACTTCTCTCTGTTTGGGTATCGTGATGACACCTAGTCTTAGGGGCTAGGTGAGCATAACTCATACTGAAATACTATAATAATAAATGAAATTCAACAGTCTTGAAGTAGAAATCTCTATAAAATTTATAATTACCAAAACCCGGTAGTACAATTATAAGCTCTGCAGAGTTTTGCTACAACTTCTAAACACAATTGTATTAAAATAAGTGTAGTAGTGTGAATATAAGATAGGAAGATGACTATGAAGCCCGTAAATGCAGCAGTAGGGCCAAGTAGAGTCTCCGCGGCAAGAATTCATACATCTACTAGGGAACACTATTGGGATCTGAATAAAACAATGCGCAAAAGTTTAGTTTGAGGACATCGCAGCAGTGCCCAGTAGGTATCAAGTCTAACCTCGGTAGAGTAGTAACAGAAACAATCAAGACACCCAGTGGTCTAATAAGCAGCACAACTATAAGTATAGAAACAACCGAACATGATATCTATATAAACACAAAGCGATATTGCTAACAATTCAATAACTATAATAAGGAAAGAAAACAACATGTAACAGCGAAATACCATAATAAAACTCATAAAAGTGAATAAAAATACAACATAAATTCGAAATCACAAATACAGTAAGGACAATTCAAAATCATCAATGATTCACGTCCAAGCAACGGTCGTAGTCAATATAACCTGGTCTAATAAGCCCATAATCGATCCCACATGGAATTAACCCACCAATTACAACTTTCACAACCCAAGAACACTTCCGAATCAAGTTCCCAAAATTTCGAGTATATGTTTGTATGATTTTCGACTAACTACTACCTTGGAGAGAATTAAAAAGGCTTAAAAGAAAGAATTGAATATTGGGTAAATAATATGGAGAAAAGACTAAGGTATTGATTTCCCCTATTGATGGAATCCCTTATCGTTATGCTCATACAAATTGTTAATATATTCTATCAATCATGAACGCTATTTGTATCGTAACCCTCTCCCGAGCAATTACAATAATTTACTAGTGCACTCTCCCAAGCTACCCTAGCTAGCTTTAATTTGAATAGTTTACTTAATATTGCACCCAAGACTTCGTTATTCCTAACCCCTTCTTTACGCCTAAAGTTATAGATTCCTCCAATAACCTAGGTGTGGTGTTGTTCAACAATATACCTAAATATGCACTATTTTCCAAGTTATGTACACTAAATAGGCACAGCTAATCGGGAGCTCTACCAATTAACTACAATAAGAACAAAGTTGAACAAATAGAAATCTAGCTAACAATTTGTAATCGCATAAATGATAAGTTCATCACTCAATAGGTTCAATCAATACCTTAGAAAAGGATTTAGCTGCTGATGCTCAAAGAAACAAGAATAATAATTGAATTCATAAATAAATACTTGATATAAAATAAAGGAATCAGTTGAGAGAGCTCTCTTACTAATTGTCTTGTAAAAGTAGTGAAAATAGACAATTTGCCTCTATTAGGCGAACTAGGAGTTTATATATAGGTTTTAGGGCTAAAAAACTGAATTTGTACACAACTAGGAAAACGTTTTACGGCGCCTTCCGCGGTTCGTCCGCGGCCGCGGGCGAACCGCGAACAGAGCAGTCCTCTGATTCTTCCAAAAAGTTCAGAGAGCTTGATTTCTCGTGGTTCATCCGCGGTCGCGAGTGAACCCGCGGATGAACAGTACTTTGTATTCTTCTTCAATTTTTCAAGCTCACTTCACTTTAACTCTTCACTTGGCCTTTTTATCAACATGTGACTCCAAAATAGCTCCTTTAGCATCCAATGGTTCATGTGTACCTTTAACACACCAATAAACACTAATCAAAGCATTTTGTCATCATAAAGAACATTAATTCAACAATAAAGTGTGATTATTTAGGGCATAATTATAGTCAAATTCACCTATTATCAATACCCCACACTTAAACCTTTGCTCGTCCTCGAGCAACCTTAATCACACTTTAGGCCACTTTTATTTATGTCTCCCCCAAATTATGTCACAAAAGCTAATTTTCATTATTAACCTAAGATATTCACAATCTTCACCTAACCGTAAACTCTCATGCCGGCACATTATTGCTTACTCTAGTTATTATCAAAAACTTGCAAATTTATCGTTTTCCTCTTGAGTGTCATGCCCTCATACAGTTTATTGAGAGAAGTTCCCACACATACACAATTAAGAATATAGAACTTATATATATCGGAAAAATTCACTCACTCTCAACAAAGAACATTCATATGTATACAGACACACCATAGGCTTGTCCCTAGTGTAGTACTTCACTAATCTAGTTATTCAATCATAGATCAAGAGGTCTTTAAGGGTTGAAATGTTGGCTACAGGACGGGTATGATACATTTGGTTATAGTGACTAACCTCCCTAAGCACCTTTCTTCTTTTTTTCACAACTTCCCTTTTCGTTTTCTTCCTTGTGTCTCCCCTAAACATTTCTTCACCTTTATTTACTTTGAATCCCCACTTTTCTTTTGTTGGTGTACTGACCTTTCTAATTTTCATATATACATTGATATAGCTCTTTCTAATTTTTTTCTTTCTTTTTCACAATTTCTTTTCTTTTTAATACATTTACATTATCTTGGCTAGCTCACTATTTTCTACCATTCATTCTATATTTTCCCCTTTTTCAATTTCCCTTCACCCCACACTTATAATTTTGCATATTCATTACATACAAGTGCTCCTAGGAGGTAAAGTAGAACAATATAATAATTTGAAGAACATTCAAGGGTTATCAAAGAATAAGCTTTAAGCTCAAAGTGGTTAAATAGGATATTATGTACGGGTGAATTCATGTTTATTGGTTTATGGGGTTACACAAAGAAATGCCTCTATCCTTTCTACAACCAAACAACTTCTATTTCGCTTTGCAAACACACAGGGCAAGTTCTAGGCATCATATAAAGCATACAATGTAAGTAAAACCTCACACATACATAGCATGCAACTCATTTGGAATCCGGTTCATCCACAAAGTCCTAGCGATGTTCAAGCAAGCATTATTGTGCAAATTTAAGGCATATTTAGATTCTATAGTCAAGCTTAGAGAATACATTCTCAAGTTCAATTAAGCTTTGCTAATGTGCATACATAGGGTTACATGTTACCCTTTTTACTCTAATCCTAAGAAAAGAAAAATCTACCTAACCCGGTTCAATAAAAACACTTGGAAAAGAACCGTGGTCAAAAGAAAAATCAAGGGGGAGGTGATACATTACCTAGAAAAAGAAAATAAAGGAAAGAAAAGTTCCTACATGGACTACTTCGCTCAAGAGTACTTGTCCTAAATAGTCCGTCATCAGGAAGAGTCCTCTACTCATATTTTTGGATTTTTTAAATTTTCTAATTTTTTTGTATTTTTTTATTCCGACTTGGACCCTTAAGAAACCCGTCGCCAAGTGTCCATTTTCGGTCCAAGCCGGCTATTTATAGTAACAACTACAACTAATATACAGAACATATACAAGATAAGTCACCCACCCCACACTTAAAATCATGTCATGTCCTCATGACATCAAGAAATAAATAGCTCAAGAGGGGCGAGAAAACTTACCTGCGACTCACTTGGAGTCGGAGACGGTGGATAGGTCGACGTGACATGCTCTACCAAGTGCTCGAAGCCATGCCATGACCCTGATTTCTGATCTAGCTTGCCTCTGAGACATCGCGTCTAAACGCGTGTGCAAGCCATCTACGGAGGTGCGCAGATCAGCAACCTCCTCCTCCATGGACTTAATCATAGGTCGTGTAGATTTAGACCTAGACATACTCGCTCCACGTTGAGCATGCCTGGAAGGTCCGGCTGAGTAAGCGGAATGCCTGGCCCGGGCAACCGGCACAGGGTCAACCTCAGCATCCAAGTCAATTGGGTCATTGTCTCAGCCGACCAGGATTTGAGAAGCTCTAAATGGTTCTTTTGGTGGGAGATCACCATACAGAGCCAGTGATCGGGGTATAATGGCTGAGACACAAAGTAGTGACAAGAGATGGGTAATAAAAACCCTTGGCTTTGAGGGATCCCCTCAGCACCATCTCGTCACTAATTAAGCGGGCGATGTCCACGTCCCGCAGTGTTCCAAAACACCATGTTAGAAGTGCCCTATTAGAATTGACATCCATGATATGGCTGGAGGGCAAGAGCCGGTGACATATGATAGAAAACCAGCATTTAGCAGTATGTGTAAAGCAATTAGAAAGTAATGTTTTATTTCTTATCCAAACAGGGATGCCATCAACACATTATGCCTCAATTAGCATGTCCGAGGTGACACCAGGCCTATCGTGGTAGTAGTCCACGTCACTAGTATGATTCGGCAGTCTAAGTGCCTGCCTAATAGTATGAGCATGGGCGTAGACGTACTTACCTCGGACGAATACCCTCCTAGCCATCCCGTTGGGAGCATTGGCATAAAACTCCCTAACAAGCATCCTGTCCACTAGTGTCGGTGCGTCAAATAAGAACTCAATTTCGCGTTGGCAAATCTCGTCATATATTTCTGGCATTTCAGACCGCATGGCCAACCTGTCAACTTCAACTTCCTGGAGCTAGGACTTAGCCGCCTTGGCGTGGAAATCACCTTCCGCCTCCTCGCAGGCGAACCTTGACTCGTCATATGTAGGTTGCCTCGAAGAGCTAGCACCCTGTCGTGATCTTTTGGGGGCCATGATCCTACACAAAATAGACAACCAAAAATTTGCATAATGTTAGAACACCGGTTGGCTACACAGACTTCGCCATCTGTGGAATACCACAATTGTCTCTTTAGTGCAATCATCCCATAACTCCTATACTTAGTCACTTATCTAACAATTTCACCCATCCATATTCAAGCACCCCACACTTATTTATTTTGTCACACTAACATGACCCAATTACCCTAAACCATATCCAATAATATACAACAACAAGCAACTCATTATTTGGGCATCATTTCCCCTAAAAATTCATTAATCAATTACTACAACAACAATTTGCCCAACTTGGCCAACCAACCAACAATTATAATCACCAACACTTTTGAGTCTCCAAAACACAAAATTAGCATTATTAACTCAATTGGAGACCCAACAACATAATCTCTACCATAATTCCATCCATATCACAAGGTTCTTAAAAAAATCATATAACATTCAACTACAAAAAACCAAGTAATATATATGGATTCTACTAACTAGCAATATATACTACATATTATACAAATTAAACGAAAATTAACTAATTAAGTCTACCAAATTAGAAATTCAAGAAGTAAAAGAAGAAAGAAATAAAAAGAACAAGAAGAAGTAAACTTACTAGTGAGAGTATTAGATGAGTAAGATTGAAGAGGGGGGGTGATTTGGAGAAGAAAAGAGTTGGAGATTGTAGAGAGAAGGAGGCGAGAATTTAGAGAGAGAGAGAGAGAGAGGGGGTTTGAGAGGAAGTGGCGACTGTTGTGGGGGAAATAGGGGGGTTTGTGTTTTAGGGTTATTAAAGAAGGGGGGGAGGGAAATAAAAAAATATTTGTTTCTGCCGACCGCGGAGTTGACCGTGGTCGTTCGCGGTCGCGGACGAACCGCGAACAGTCAAACTTCAGAGAGGTCATTTTTCCGCGGTTTATCCGTGGTCGCGGATGAACCGCGAACTGAGGCCCTCTCTAAATTTTTTTTTGCTGGTCAGTTTTTATTTTTATATATAGACTAACTATAATGAGAGTACTTACAACAATTTCGTGGGTTGCCTCCCACATAGCGCCTGATTTAACGTCGCAGCACGACTCATCTTAGCGCATTTTAAGGCTCCCTAGACCTTTGAGGATAGTCTAACCATAGTTCCACTTTGTCCATGATGTCTTCCATGCCTACATAAGGTTTCAACTACTGTCCATTTACCTTGAATGTGCGTGAACCATCTATGGTTTGAATTTCCACAGCTCCTCAATCAAATACCTCAATTACCCGAAAGGGTCCTGACCCCCTTGATTTCAATTTGCCCGGGAACAACCGTAATCTTGAATTGTATAACAGTACCTTGTCCCCGATTTAGAAGTTCCGCTCAATGATATTCTGATTGTTAATCCACTTCATCCTCTCTTTATATAGTCTAGTGCATTTAAATGCCAGATACCGGAATTCTTCCAATTCATGCAACCCGGTCATTCTAGATTTCCCCGCTTCATCCCAATCAAGATTCAATTGCTTCAGTGCCCACCATTCTTTGTGCTCTAGCTCCACAAGTAGATGATAAGCTTTCCCAAACACCAATTTGTATGGTGACATGCCGATTGGTGTCTTGAATGTTGTCCTATAAGCCCATAATGCGTCATCAAGCTTCCTGGACCAGTCGGTCCTTGTGGCATTCACTATTTTAGTTAATACACTCTTTATCTCCCTGTTGGAGACCTCAACTTGACCGCTGGTCTGCGGGTGATACGGAGTGGCCACTCGGTATTTCACATCATACTTGTCCAATAATTTCTCAAATGCCCGGTTGCAAAAGTGTGTACCCTCGTCACTGACGACAGCCCTTGGAGTCCCGAAACGGGTGAAAATGTTCTTCTTCAAAAATCCCACCATCACCTTATCATCATTGGTGGATAATGCTACAGCTTCCACCCATTTGGACACGTAGTCTACTGCAACAAGTATGTACTTATTGTTGTATGAACAGATAAAGGGCCCCATAAAGTCTATTACCCAGACATCGAACATTTCTACTTGCTGGATTGGGTTCATTGGCATTTCATGACGTCGGGAGATGTTCCCAGTATGTTGACATTCGTTGCAACCCTTCACCCACAAGTGTGCTTCTTTAAACACCATTGGCCAATAGAAACCGGTCTCAAGTATTTTGGTGGCTGTACGTACTCCTCCAAAGTGACCACCATATGCTGAAGCGTGACATGCCTACAAAATAGAAGATTGTTCTATCTCGGGGACGCATCTCCGGATCATGTTATCGAGACATATCCTAAACAAATAGGGTTCATCCCAATAATAAAGTTGGCTTTTACGATAGAATCTTTTCCTCTGGACCAACGAGAGGTCGTGAGGAACAATACCGCTGGCCAGGTAGTTTGCATAATCGGCATACCATGGCGCTTCAAAGAGAGTGGTGGTAAGCAGCTGCTCGTCAGGAAAGGTTTCCAGAATTTCCCCACTCTCTTTGACAATTTCAGCTCCTTCAAGTCGTGACAAATGATCAGCGACTTGATTTTCAGTTCCCTTTCTATCCCGAATTTCAAGGTCGAACTCTTGGAGAAGCAGCACCGAACGAATTAGGCGCGGCTTAGAGTCTTTTTTATCAATTAAGTATCTTAAAGCTGCATGGTCAATGTATACAATTACCTTGGATCCTATGAGATAGAACCGAAATTTGTCAAATGCGAACACGACCGCAAGCATCTCCTTTTCTATCACTGTGTAGTTTAGCTGTGCTCCACTCAAGGTCCTACTTGCATAGTATATTGGATGCATCAGCTTGTCTTTCCTTTGGCCCAGCACTGCCCCCACTACATAGTCACTTGCATCACACATTAGCTCAAAAGGTTGCTCCCAGTCGGGGGCAATGATGATGGGTGTTGTGACCAACCTCTTCTTTAGTTCCTCAAAAGCAATCCTGCATTCATCAGAAAAAACAAAGGGGTGATCTTTTTCAAGTAACTTACAGAGAGGGTTTGCTATTTTGGAGAAGTCTTTGATGAACCTCCGGTAAAAACCGGCATGTCCAAGAAAGCTTCTTATGGCCTTGACGGATGTTGGTGGAGGCAACTTTGCAATGACATCAACTTTGGCATGGTCTACCTCAATGCCTTTGCTTGAAACCCGGTGCCCCAATACTATACTTTTTTGTACCATAAAATGGCACTTCTCCCAGTTTAGCACTAAATTTGTTTCCATGCACCGTTTGAGCACTCTTGTCAGATTTACAAGGCATTCATCGAATGAATTCCCTAGCACTGAGAAATCATCCATGAACACCTCCATAATGTCTTCCACCATGTCAGTGAAAATGGCCATCATGCACCTTTGGAATGTGGCAGGTGCATTGCATAGTCTGAATGACATCCTCCTGAAGGCAAAAATGCCATAGGGGCATGTGAATGAGGTCTTCTCCCTATCCTCGGGGGCTATGGAGATTTGATTGTACCCCGAGTATCCATCCGAAAAGCAAAAGTGTGACCTCCCTGTCAACCTGTCAAGCATCTGATCAGTGAAGGGAAGTGGGAAGTGATCTTTGCGGGTGGCTAGATTCAGCTTCCTGTAGTCTATGCATATTCTCCATCCGTTGACGGTTCTAGTTGAGATCAACTCATTATTCTCGTTTTTCACCACTGTCATGCCACTTTTCTTTGGCACACATTGGACTGGGCTAACCCAGCTGCTATCAGAGATTGGGAAGATGATTCCCGCGTCTAGCCACTTTATTACCTCTTTCTTCACCACTTCCTTCATGTTTAGGTTCAGCCTTCTTTGATGTTCCCTAGAAGGTTTGTGTCCCTCTTCCAGGAGAATTTTATGCATGCAATATGGGGGGCTGATCCCCTTTATGTCTGCCATGGTCCACCAACTGGCAGTCTTGCATTCTTTCAGTACCTGTATAAGCTTTTGAGCCCGCACATCTAACAAACTAGATGAGATAATAACATGTAAAGTGGAGTTAGGACCTAGAAATTCATACCTGAGATGAGATGGTAGTGGTTTAAGCTCAAGCTTTGGTGGCTCTTCTATTGATGGTTTTGCAGGAGGGGTCTCTCTTTTCTTTGTGTGTAGAGGCTCGAATTCAAGCTCTCTTTTCAAAAACCCCTTGCCTTCCAGGGATAGTACCCATTCTGCTAAACTTTCACCATTTACCTCTTCCATGTTCATTAGCCATGCTTGAAGTGGGTCTTCAATGGTCAACTTTGCATCGTCGGTATCCACTATCATATGAACCGCATCAATAAGAGAGCAATTCGCAAACTCACTAGGGGTCCTCATAGATTTTTGCACATTGAATATGATCTCCTCATGGTTCAACCTCATCTTGAGTTCCCCAGTGTCACAATCAATTAGAGCTCTCCTGGTGGCTAGGAATGGGCTTCCTAGGATTATAGGAATTTCCTCGTCCACCTTGCAATCAAGAATCACAAAATCAGTGGGAAACACAAACTTCCCTACCTAGATAAGCACATCATCTAAAATACCAAATGGACGCATAACCGTCCTGTCAGCAAGCTGTAATAACATAGAGGTAGGCATGGCTCTCCTAATGCCTAGCCTCTTATAAATAACCAAGGGCATGAGATTAATGCTCGCCCCTAAATCACGCAATGCCTTTGCAAAGGCATAATTTCCTATAGTCCATGCAATGGTGAATCTATCTGGATCAGATAGCTTCTCAGCAATGGGTCTGGAGAACACTACACTACAAGTCTGGGTAAGGGCCACGGTGGCCAAGTCTTGGAAATCAAATTTCCGCGACATCAAGTCTTTCATCATCTTAGCATACCCAGGCATTTCTTTTAAAGCTTCAATTAAGGGAATGTTTACCTGGATTAGCTTGAGCATATCAAAGAAATTTTTGTATTGCTCTTCTTTCAGGTGCTTGGCCAACCTTTGGGGGAATGGTGGTGGAGGCCTCTTCTTCCCAATGACTTGGTACTTTTCCTTCTCTATCACTTTCTCTTCATCTTGCTACTACACTTATTCAGCTACTTTCTCTGTTCCCTGCTGCGCCACTTTATTTTGAGCAACTGGCTGGATTGTAACTTCTGTCAATCTTGTGGACTCATCCAGTTCAATGGGCACTGGAGTAGGTGTCTCAGCCTATCTGTCGATTTTCTCACTTTCATTCTTACCATCAAGATCTCTACCACTTTTCAAAGTCACTGCCATCAGCTGCTTTGGGACTTGATCTTTTGGGTTTGTTTGTGTATCTACAGGCAATGTCCCTTCAGGACAAATGTTGAGAGACATAGCAATCTGGCTCACCTGTACTTCAATATTCTTTATGGCTGCATCATGTGCATCTATTCTCTCATTTGTTTTGGCATTTGACCCAATTACCTGCTGCATCATAGCTTCCAACCTTGCAAAACTATCGTCAAGTGTACCCCCATATTGTGGTGGAGGTGGATGATATCCCTGCTGCTGATTGCTGAAATTCTGAGGTCTAGTATATGGAGACATGTTGTGTGGTGGCCACATACATGCTGCATTATATTGTGGCTGAGGAGGCCTGTACTGCATTGGAGCCTGATGACCCCAACTCTTGTTACCTTGTCATTGCCCTCTATAATTAGCCACATAATTCATGTCTTCATGCTGATAATGATGTTCTTGATCTGCAGCCCATGGATTACCTATGGGTTGGCTGATGCACGATGTGCATAAACCACCATTGGTAGTATCTACAATGTGAATCTGCTGCTTGACCCCAGATTCTTCCATCTTCTTTGTCAGGATGCTCATTTGTGTCAAAAAGGTTGCTATGTTCTCCTCCGTAGTGATGGATGGATTCAGAGGTACAGAATGTACAACTGGTGTGATAGGAGCATTCCTGGTTGTCCACCCGGAATTTTGAGCCATCTTGTCTAGCAAATTTTGGCCCTCTCTCCAAGTCTTGCTCAGAAAAGCCCCACCTGCTGAAGCATCTACAATATTCTTCATACTATCTTAGAGCCCCATGTAGAACCTTTGACCCAACATCTGCTCGGGAATCCCATGGTGAGGACACATAACAAGCATACCCTTGAATCGGCCCCAAGTTTCATGTAATGTCTCCATTGGTTTCTGCTTGAAGCACACAATCTCATCAATTTGTTGAGCTGTCTTATTAGGTGGATGAAACTTGTTGTGGAATTGCTTGACTAACTCATCCCAAGTTGCAATAGAGTTTATGGGGTGTGAGTTTAGCCATACCTGTGTAGTCCCTGTAACTGAGAACGAAAAGAGCAATATTCTAATGGCTTCCGGAGTCACATTCGGTTGCCTCTATGTCTTTCATATCGAGAGAAAGTTCTTCAGATGCTTCTGTGGATCTTCAATCTGAGACCCAGAGAATAATCCCTTGTTTTGTAATAAGTGTAGCATGTTGTTAGTAATCTGGAAAGACTCAGCTTGAATTGCTGGCACAACGATGGCAGTTGCCAAATTATCCGCTGTGGTTGTGCCCAGTCATATAATGCACCTTCATGTGCCTCATGCGCCTCTTGCATATTTAGCCCGGTTTGCTGGTTTGGTTCGTTTACGTCACCCATGTCAAAGTCTAGTTTGATTGGTTGTTGAGATTGCTGAATTTGTTTAATAGCCTTGTTACGTGCCCGAAAAGTTTGCTCGGGGTCTCAGAGTCTTTCAATTAGTTCTCCAGTCCTTGCAGATTTTCTAGGCATGCACTTGAGTACCCAAATTAACAACCGTCAAAATATTCAGTGTAAAATGTAGAAAGAACCTGACTACACAAGAATCTTGAAGTTCCGTCAATGGCAATTGATAATTCCGTTAATTCCCCGGTAATGGCGCCAAAATTGATTCACGTCCAAGCAACAGTCATGGTCAATATAACCTGGTCTAATAAGCCCAGAATCGATCCCACAGGGAATTAACCTACCAATTACAACTTTAACAACCCAAGAACATTTCCGAATTAAATTCCCAAAATTTCAAGTATATGTTTGTATGATTTTCGACTAACTACTATTTTGGCAAGAATTAAAAAGGCTTAAAAGAAAGAATTGAATATTGGGTAAATAATATGGAGAAAAGACTAAGGTATTGATTTCCCCTATTGATGGAATCCCTTATCGTTATTCTCATACAAATTGTTAATATATTCTATCAATCATGAACGCTATTTGTATCGTAACCCTCTCCCGAGAAATTACAATAATTTACTAGTGCACTCTTCCGAGCTACCCTAGCTAGCTTTAATTTGAATAGTTCACTTAAGATTGCACCCAAGACTTCGTTATTCCTAACCCCATCTTTACGCCTAAACTTATAGATTCCTCCAATAAACTAGGTGTAGTGTTGTTCAACAATATACCTAAATATGCACTCTTTTCCAAGTTATGCACACTAAATAGGCACGGCTAATCGGGAGCTCTAGCAATTAACTACAATAAGAACAAAGTTGAACAAATAGAAATCTAGCTAACAATTTGTAATCACATAAACGATAAGTTCATCACTCAATAGGTTCCATAAAAACATTAGAAAAGGATTTAGCTACTCATGCTCAAAGAAACAAGAATAATAATTGAATTCATAAATAAATACTTGATATAAAATAAAGGAATGAGTTGAGAGAGTTCTCTCTTACTAATTGTCTTGCAAAAGTAGTGAAAAATAGATAACTTGCCTCTATTGGGCGAACTAGGAGTTTATATATAGGTTTTAGGGCTAAAAACGGAATTTGTACACAACTAGGAAAACATTTTGTCGTGCCTTCCGCGGTTCATCCGCGGCCACGGGCGAACAGCGAGCAGAGCAGTCCTCTGATTCTTCCGAAAAGTTCAGAGAGCTTGATTTCTCGCGGTTCATCCGTGATCGCGAGTGAACCGCGGATGAACAGTACTTCGTATTCTTCTTCAAATTTTCAAGCTCACTTCACTTCAACTCTTCACTTGGCCTTTTCATCAACATGTGGCTCCAAAATAACTCCTTTAGCATCCAATGGTTCATGTGTACCTTTAACACACCAATAAACACTAATCAAAGCATTTTGTCATCATAAATAACATTAATTCATCAACAAAGTGTGATTATTTAGGGCATAATTATAGTCAAATTCACCTATTATCAATCAACTACGGCAACTTTCGCATTAGGTCATAGCCAACAAGCTCAATCGATTAGTCAAATCTTTTAGTTGATAAAAACATTTCGAATTATACTTTCTTCAAGTAAATATTTTTCCAAAATAGTTCTCTAGAAATGAAGACCTTTTGAATATAAACCTTTCAAATAAATATCCTTAAAATATAAGTCCCCATGTGACACAACATCTCATAGTCATATAATGCGGGTCTAACCATACAAAATTATAAATTCTGATAACAATTCAACCCCCAAATCCTCAAATCTATCCAAGAGTGTTTTCAAACTTTTTCCAACTCAAATCACAGATTAATTGCTATAATTAGTAACAGATTCAGGAAATCCAAACAAAAGTTGAGTTAAGAACACTTACCCCGTTATTTTCTCGGAAAATCCCTCAAACATTCGCCCCAATCGAGCTTCCTTGGTCCAAAAATTAAAGAATAGGATGAATTTGAACACTAATCTGCTGACGAGGGGTTTGTTTTGCGGCCCTTCTCTCGCATTCACGATGAACAAATTCCTCATCGGTGATTTCCAAACTCAATCACACATGCACGGAGCATATCTTCAAGGATCTGAACATTGCACTCAGACTTTCCGTCCGTCTGAGCGTAAAATGCTATGCTCAGCTCCACCCATGTACCTAACTCATGTTGTACGACTCTCTAAACCGCGATGTGAACTGAGTACCTCTATATGAAATGATACAAACCTGAATACCATGCAGACGTACAATCTCCCGGATATAAATCTCCGCCAACCGCTCTTTAGAATAGCTAGTACTCACAAGAATTAAATGCAAGGACTTGGCTGAAACATCAAATCACATCAAATTATGGTAAAACCCTGAATCACACTCCAATTCAAGCTTAATGAAACTAACAACTTGAAACTGCTATATTCGATATTGAAACCTATCTAATTAAGTCTGAATAACCTCAAATTTTGCACACAAATCAAAAATAACATAACAAAGATAGGAAAGTTTTCAGAACTGGATTCCAACCCTGATATCAAAAAGTGAACTTCTTGGTTAAAATTTCAAATTTAAATGTCTTATTTTCGCCATTCCAAGTCAAATTTAGCTACGGACCTCAAAATAAATATTCAGATACACCCCTAAACCCAAAATTACCATATGGAGCTATTGGAATCATTAAAAATTCATTCCGGGGTCGTTCACAGATATCTCACCTTCTGGTGAAATTATTCAACTTAATACAACTCATTCTTATCACGCTTGAGGTGATGTGCTTGTAGAGACTCCGAGGTATATCGGCCATGTCCGCAGACCGAAGAATCCCTTTCTACTCTTCCAAGTATTAGTCCTTTTTTATTTCCATTCCTTGTTAGATATTTTGGAATAAGATACATAGACATTCAAAAGCTTGTGATCATGAGTTTCTGAGTTTTGGGAAACGATATTAATTTGAGAGTTGATATTGTGTATGCTGAGCGTTATTTCCACACACTATTTTATTTCACTATTTTGGTTTTGAATTATTTCTTCCGCAATTTTTTTTTATTATTCGCATTGTTAGGCTTACCTAGTTGTAAATACTAGGTGCCGTCATGATGGTTAACAGAGGGCGAATCGGGGTCGTGACAATATACATAAGAAATAATTTTGCCTATCTAAATAGTATTATTTTCTAGCAAAGAGGTATCCCTTGAAGATATAAAGCTCTGTCACGACCCAAAATTCATAAAGGCTGTGATGGTGTTGGTCACCTCAATCAGGCAAGCCAACACTAAATAGTTAAATAAACTTTCATTTTAGTATTTTTGAAATCATAAATTTCCTTTAATTTAACTAGTAAAAGGTGATATTCACTGAAAAAATAAAAGTGTTCACAATTTTCAATACAACTTTGACAGTCAAAGTTTATATGCAACACATAATCCGATACTCCCAAGTACCCGCTGCGGCACGCCAAACTTTCATTAAGAATATTAATTACGTTTCAAGTTTTAGAAAAAGTTGTTGAGTTTGCAAAAATAATGTTAAATACTATGAATGAGTTTAATAATATGTAAAAATTGTAGGAAACCAGTGATAGCAATCCCTGAAGGATTCAATCAATTGGCATGAAGCCCAAGTATAGCACTCAGTTCAAATTAAAATAATAATAAGTAATTTTCAGCCAAATATGCAGTATATTCATCTACTGGGACGGACCAAGTCACAATCGCAATGGTGCTCTACCCGACGCTCGTTATCAGGCGTGCATGTCACCTCAGTATAGCACTACTATGTGCAAATACGGGGTTTCAAACCCTCAGGACATCATTTACATCTATTACTCACCTCAAGCCGACCAAAATCCTAGCTCAATATTCCCTTGCCTCTCAAATCGACCTCCTCGCGCATTGAATCTGATCAAAACTACAACGAATACGTCACAATATGCTTATGGAACAATACCCAATCGAAAATTACCGCAAAATAGCAAGAATATCAAAATTAGCAAAACCCGAGCCCTGTGACCACTTCTCAAAAATCAGAAAATCTTACCTCAACATATTCCTTATCTTGCCACGAGACTATACATCTAAAAATTACAAAAATCGGAATCCAAATGACCCTACAAATCTCCATTTTAGCTCTCTTAAGTTTCAATCCCTAATCCACCATTTTTACCCATTAATTTCTTGAAGTTTTCAGCTCTAATCCATGTATTAACACCCCAAAATCATGTTTCGATTTCAACAATCCATACCTTATCGAAATCCCTTGAAAACCCTCTTCAAAATTACTCCAAATTCTCCAAGTCCGAGTTAAAACTATAAAACCCTTCAAAAATTTGCGAAAAAGAATTTAAATAGCTCTGCTCAATCATTTCTGCATATGCGGCTCCATGGCTGCATCTGTGGTTCCTACTTTTGCGGTCAAAGCACCACTTCTACGGTTGAACTTCTGCTCTTGCACCTTGCGCTTCTGCGTCCGCATTTGTGGAACCCCCATAGAATCTCAAATACCGCATTTGCAGTCCTCTTGTTGGATATACGAATCTGCAGATGCGGTCACCTGATATGCACCTACTATCCTTGCCACTTCTACAGCTTTCCTCTTGCTTCTCCAATGCCGCTTCTGCGGTCCCAATTCCGCATAACTAAAAATACCGGAAGCAGCTGCACTTTTTCTTATGTTCACAACCAAAACTTCCTGTTAACCATCCGAAATCATCCCGAGGTCACCAAGACCTCATCCAAAAATAACAACCCCACCTACAACATAATTCAAACTTGTTCCAATAATTAAAACACCTCAAACAACACGAAAACCATCATTTCTCATTGAATTCAAGCCTAAAATCTTTAAAAACTTATGAAATATGCATTCGATCAAAAACCTAACCAAATCACCTCCAAATGGTCTGAAATTTTGCACACAAATCCCAAATCACCTAACGGGGCTACTACAACTCCCGAAATTCCATTCAGACCCTGGGATTACAATCTCACCTATAAACCGAAATTCGCCAATTCAAGCCTAATGCTATACCTGACCTCCAAAACTACTTCCGATCACACTCCTAATTCACAAATCATCCCCGAAACTAACCGAATCATCGGAATCCATATATGTGCCTCCTAACACATAAGTCAACACCCGGTTGACTTTTTTCAAAATAAGTCTTCCTTAAAGAGACTAAGTGTCTTATATCTTTCTAAAATAAATCCAAATCAACTCGTTCACACAAGACTTTTATAATAAAGCGTAAAGAAACAAAACACTGGGGAAATATGGCAGTAACTCATGTGACGACAGGTCGTGTCATCACATCCTTCCAACTTAAATAAACGATCGTCCTCGAGCAAGTCAAGAAACATACCTGAAGCCTCGAATAGGTGAGAGTATCTGCTTTGAATCTCCCGCTCAGTCTCCCAACTAGCCTCATCCACGGGCGACCTCTCCACTGCACTTTCAATGACGCAACATCCTTTGACCTCAACTTCCGAACCTGATGATCCAAAATGGCTGCTGGCTCTATATCATAAGGCAAGTCACCCTCCAACTATCATGGCCCTAGTTCACCAATCGTGAACCTGTCATGACGGCACCCAGTCTTCGCGACTTGGTAAGCCTAATACAATGCGGAATTTACAACCTTTATGAACAACAAGAAGAATAATAGCAGAAAAACATAAAAAAAATGTAATAGGTGCCGCTCGGCACATAGACTTAACCAAAATATCAGAATATATAACCACCAAGACCCGAAAACGCATGGGCAACACCGGCTGAGAGAGCATAACTGTGGATCTATACACCAAGAGTACCTATACAACCGAAATAAAAGGAATAACTGGCATCACTTGGGAAGAACGGAAGAAGACCCTCCGGATCCGCGGACGTAGCAGATGCATACCTTGAGTCTCCCGACAGTGCTCCTAGATCACCGGTAGTGCGTCTGATCAGATGGACCTAGATCTGCACAACAAAACTGTGAAGAAGAGTATCATAAGTACACCACGGCGGTACTCAGTAAGTGCCAAACCTAACCTCGATGGACTAGTGACTAGGAAGGTCAGGACCCTACCCAGAATAATAAAAATAATGATAATAATATCGAACAGTGCAAAGTAAGAGTAAATCTGAAATAACAGCAAAACGAGATAAAAACTACAAGTCTTCTACAGTTAAGCTAACAAAGAGAAATCAACAAAACAAGTACAAATCAATAATTCAGGATCTCCGGGAATTGAACCCGCGGTCCATTTATACTCAGAAGCTCAAGATCTCCGGGAATTGAACTCGCGGTCCATAAATCTCAGTAGCTAGGATCTCCGGGAATTGAACCTGCAGTCCTTTATATCAATATCACAGGATCCGGGAATTGAACCTGCAGTCCTTTGTATCAGTATCACAGGATCTCCTGAATTGAACCTGTATTCCTTTATTTCAGTATCATAGGATCTCTGGGAATAGAACCTACAGTCATTTATATCAGTATCACAGGATCTCCGAGAATTGAACCCGCAGTCCCTTATATCAGTATCATAGGATCTCTGGGAATTGAACTTGTAGTCCTTTACCTTAGTAGCACTAGATCCCCGGGAATCGATCCTGCAGTCCACAGAACACAAACACAATCGAATAAGAGAAATACAGAGAGAAATTAAGTACACTACTACAATTAACAACTAAATCCAGTCTTAACATTTCCAGGGAATTCAATTAAGACAAGTAGGCATTTAGGCAGTTAATCTTATCTAATCATGCTTCCCTAGCTAATAAAGGAAAATTCTTGCAATTAAACCAATCAAATAACAGAGATAACACTGATTGAGCAATTCAAGTAAAGTGGATTTTTTAACAATTTGTGCAAGTACACACCCGTCACCTCGCGTACAAGGCATTTAAATCGACGCATGGTATATCCTAGGGGAGAAGATCCCCCACACAAGGTTGGAAAAGTCACTTACCTCAATCTCGGTACAAAACCGCTAAAAAATAACTCCCTTGCCACGAGTATCCGACTCTGAGTGGCCCAAATCGATTCAAACCAATTACATAGTGTAAATAACATCGCAACTAACTAATTACACTGATAAACTTAAAGCTACGATGCAATAATGGGTAAAACAACCAAAATACCCCTCCAGCCATCGGCTCGGAATCGAAATATTTTTACTTTTTCAGAACCCTCGTATTCTCATGAGTCTAACCATATTAAATTTATCGAAATTGGAGTTTGTTTGCACCTCCAAATCATCAAAGTTTGTTATAAGAAACTAACCCAATTTACACCCAAAATATGACATTAAAGGGAGAATTTGAGTTTAGATTAGTGAATAATAATCAAAAGGGAGTAAGAAATCGTTACCTAACAATTGCCTCTGAAAAGCACTCAAAATCGAGCTCCCTAGCTTGAGTTTTTGTAAAAATGGTGAAACCTTTGCGGATGAAATTAATATACTGATTCTGTCTGCCCAGTAAAATACTCTATGCGATCGCATGACCATTATTGCGATCGCATAGAACAACTTTTCTGCCTCAAATTATACGTTATGCGATCGCACACACCACATTGTGATCGCATTGCTTAACAAAAAAATCCTTATGCGGTCGCACGCCCACTCCGCGATCGCATTGAACAAAATATTGGACCTTGGGACCCCTAACCCTTACACTATGTGATTTGCATAGTACCCTCTGCGATTGCATATAACAACTCATCACCACTATGCAATCGCAACATATGCAAGCGCATAACCCATTATGCGATCGCATAGAACAATTCTGAGCCTCCTCCCAAGCCTTCTATGCAATCGCATCAACCCATTGCGATCGCATAGAGCAATCTTCTGCAATACTCATGACAACAAATCCGACCTGTTTCATCAACTCAAAATAGTCCGTTTGACCCCGGAAACACCCACGAGGCCCCAGGACCTCAACCAAAAGCACTAACCTACTCCAAATCACGATACGAACTTGTTCCAATCATAAAAACATATCATTAAACACAAAAATCATCAATTCATCGTGGATTCAAGCCTAAGTTTCAATAAAAACTTCCGAGACCTACGTACTATCAAAAACCCGACCAAATGATGTCTGAATGACCTAAAAATTTGCAGACATATCCAAAATCACCTAATGGAGCTACTACAACTACCGGAATTCCATTTCGACCCACGGATCAAAATGTCTCCTATCGACTGGATTTTTAAAAATTTCAAACTTCGGCATTTCAAGCCTAAATGAGCTACGGACCTCCAAAATACATTCCGAACATGCTCCCAACCCCGAAATCACCTAACGGAGCTAACAAAACCATCAAATTTCTGTTCTGAGGTTGTCCTAACACTGTTCCGAATATGGGTCATTTTCAACTATTAAGCTCTCATTAATGGACTAAGTGTCCCAAAACACTCGAGTTCTAGAACCGAACATCCCGGCAAACCACAATAGTAGAAATGAACTAAGGGAAAGCAGTTAATTGGGGATCGGAGCATAAATTTAAAAAATGACCGGTCGGGTCGTTACACCAACTGAACTGTACTGAAATCCAAAACATGGGACGAGTCTCCAATATACTTACGGAGCATAGAAACATGAAATACAGGATGCAAGCCCGACAAGCTAGGTGGCAAGGCAAGCTGATAAGCAACCTCGCTAACAAGAATGTACGTCAAGCTCCCCATACTCACTGCCTTTCGGCTCAAAGCATTTGCCACTACATTGGCCTTCATCGGGCTATATAGAATAGTAATGTCATAATCCTTCAGTAAGTTTAGCCATCTCCGCTATCTCAAGTTGAGAACCTTTTTCTTGAATAGATGCTGAAGACTGCAATGATTAGTGAATACCTCACAAGATATGACATATAAGTAATGCCTCCGAATATTCAGTGCATGAACTATATCAGCTAACTCTAAATCATTTAAGGGGTAGTTCTTCTCATGGGGCTTCAACTGACGAGAAGCATAAGAAATAACTACCCCCTTCATCAAAACACAACAAATCCCAACTTTGGAAGCATTACAATATACCGTATATGAACGTAAAGCTGACGGCAAAACCAATATTGGAGCTGTGGTCAAAGCTGTCTTGAGCTTTTTAAAGATTTCCTTGCACTTGTCCGACCATACAAATGAAGAACCCTTCTAAGTCAACTTGGTGAAGGGCGATGCAATAGTGGAAAAACCCTGAACAAATCGGCGATAATAGCCTGCTAACCCAAGGAAACTATGAATCTTTGTGGTTGAGGATGGTCTAGGCCAACTTTGCACCGCCTCTATCTTCTTCAACTCAACTTGAATACCCTCTCTAGACACCACATGGCCCAAGAAAGCTACTAAGCTAAGCCAAACTCACTCTTAGAAATATTTGCATAAAGCATCTCCCCCCACTATCTCTGCAATACAACTTGCAAATCATGCGTGTGCTACTCCTGACTACGCGAGTATAGCAGGATATCATCAATGAATGCGATAAGGCTGAAATACACTATTCATCAGATGCATGAACGCTACTGGGACATTGGTCAGCCCGAAAGACATGACAAGAAACCCATAGCGACCATATCTAGTCCGGAAAGCAGTCTTATGAATATTTGAATCTCTCATCTTCAATTGGTGATAACCCTAATAGAGATCAATCTTAGAGAACACCCTTGCTCCCCGAAGATGATCAAATAAATCATTAATGCGAGGCACGTGTCACGACCCCAATCCCGATCGTGATGGCGCCCAACGCAATTGCTAGTGAAGTCTGACCATTTACACCCAAAACCCGAGCATGAAGCGCAAAACTAGTTATTTGAATATCATTGACAAACAATAAAGCTAAAAGACTTAACTGATAGGTAGAGACAAAACTGAATATTAGGATAACACCAAATAAACTCCCAAAGACCTGGGGGTCATGAGTCTAGAGCCTCTAACAATATAGAGTAATAGGACTCCAATAATACAAATGTTCAAAACTGCAGAAAAATATAAAGGGATAGGGGAGGAGTCGGGACCTGTGGACGTCAGACAACTACCACGACAACTCCAGCAAAACTCTGAAACATCAACTAGCTCAGCTAAGCTCCCGAGACACCTGGATCAGCACACATGGTGCAGGGAGTAAAGTGAGTACTTCCGACTCAGTGGTAATAGACATGTATAATGATTGGCAGTAAGAAATCCTAAAGTACAACAATGGAAAGCTATTATCAGTACTTTTACACATTTAAAAGTGGAACATCTACAAGTAATGATAGATAAAATAGGCAGATATCGA
This sequence comes from Nicotiana noctiflora, assembly GCA_032618575.1. Taxonomy (NCBI): domain Eukaryota; kingdom Viridiplantae; phylum Streptophyta; class Magnoliopsida; order Solanales; family Solanaceae; genus Nicotiana; species Nicotiana noctiflora. Next base: position 59,123 of record JASVEL010011331.1, on the reverse strand, counting down.
TGCATGAATGCAATGCAATGCATATGACCATTGCGGTGCACAACACTGTGCGGGTTCAGACCGCGGAGGGGCTCCTACAGCCCAAGCACAATATCATCATAACATTCACTGCGGCGTGCAGCCCGATCAACAATCAGTCCAATTATATACGTGCAAGCCACACGGGCACAGTCAAACTTATAATTTTCATTTCCAATTATCAGAAATTACAAATTAGGTGTTTAAAACCTTAGAATTTTACTATCCATTTCGAGACGGTGTTTAACTCTGGACTGATATCATGAAAATATTCTAAACATCATGGAAACAGTGATAATAATCTCTACGGGGTCCAAATAATTGTCATACAGCCCAAATATATCCATTGCCATCCAAGTAGGAGGTTTGCCAACTAATCTTTAGCCATTAACACAATACGAAAATCATTCGGTCGGACTAAGCCATAGTCCCCAATCACAATCAACCTCGTACTAACCGTAGAGTATATCTCTCGCCTCAAAACAGCATCACAGTGTGATATACTGGGTTTCAAACCCTCAGATCATCACCTACATCTATTACTCACCACAAACCGGCCACGAGACTAGTCCTCTAATCCTTTCCCTCTTGAATGAACCTCCTCACGCGCCGAATCTGATCAAAACCACAAGGAATATGTTATAATAATCTAATAAAACATAACTCAATCAAAAGAACTCGAAATACACCCAGAAACACAAAGTTGGCAAAACCCAATCTTCAAGCCCACTTCTCGAAAAGTTACAAAATTCACAACTCCTCGCCGCGAGTCTGTACATATATAATACACAAGAATTGAAGTCCATTGGACCCCTAAAATCATCAATTCAAACCCTCGTAGGTTTCAAGCCCTAACCTCTATTTTTACCCTTTAATTCCTTGAAATTCCAAGATTAATTCACATTTTTACACCATAATAACTTAATCTTAGTCTAAATATTAATACCTGATCAAATACCTTCAAATTGTCTTCAAAATCACCCAAAAACCTTCTTTACTCGAAGTCCAGTTTGTTTACTTCTTTTTCAAGTTTGTGAACATTGTTCACTTTAACACATGTCCTTTTTTTGCTTTAACGGTCCTGCTTACATGACAAATTGACTGCTTATGCAGTCTAACTTAAAACTATCTGGGACCGCTTATGCGATCCAAACACCACTTATGCGATTTTCCTCCAACTGCTTTTACGGTAAAAATCTGCGTATGCGCCTATGTGAAGTGACCAAACCTTATGCTTATGCAAAAATCCTCTAGGCCACACCTGCCCGCTTTTGCGGCCTCCCCCGCCATATCTGCGGAACCACTTAACCGGCTCCTTTTTAGCAGATGCGGAAATACTAGAAAACCGATAAATCCGACCTGCAACCAATGCCTCAAACCCCTGTCTAACCATTCAAAATGACCCCAAGGCCCCGGGACCTCATCCAAAAATACAAACACATCCTACAACCTTATTCAAACTTGTTCAAATCATCAAAACACGTCAAACAATGCTAAAACCATTTAAATACATCAGATTCAAGCATAGTTTTCCATCAAAACTTTTGCATTGTGCATTCAATCAAAACCCGACCAACAACGTCCGAATAACCTGAAAATTTGCAGACATACCCAAAATCAGCTGACTAAGCTACTGCATCTCACCTATCAACCGTTATATGCCAAAATTCAAACATCGCCAATTCAAGCCTAATTCTACTTCGGGCCTCCATATTTAATTTCGATCGCACTTCTAAGTCACAAATCATTCCCCAAAGCTAAATGAACCATTAGAATTCACATCCGAGACCTCTAACCACATAGTCAACTTCCGATCGACTTTTCTAAAACAAGCTTTCTTCTCAGAGGCTAAGTGCCTCATTTCCAACTAAAACCAACTCAATTCCACCCGATAAACTCAAATAGCGATATTGAAACATAAAGAAACACAATATAGGGGAAATAAGATGGTAACTCACACGACGACGGACTGGGTTGTCACATCCCCCCCAATAAAAACAAATGCTCATCCTCGAGCGGGTCAAGAAACATACCCGGAGTCTCAAACAAGTGAGGATATCTTCTCCGCATCTCCCGCTCGGTCTCCCAAGTAGAATCTTCCACTGCTCGACCTTTCCACTACACCTTTACCAAAGCTATATCCTTAGACCTCAATCTTTAAACCTGTCGACCCAAAATAGCTACAGGCTCCACATCATAGGTCACGTCATCATCCCCCTAAACTATACTGAAGTTCAACATATGAAATAGGTCCCCAACATACTTTCGGAGCATAGATACATGAAATACCGGATGAACTCCTGACAGGTTGGGTGCCAAAGAAAGCATATAGGCCACCTCTCCAATCCTCCTAAGTATCTAAGGGCCAATGAACCTCAGACTCAGCTTCCATTTCTTTCCAAATCTCATGATGCCCTTCATACGCGAACCCTTCTGCAAGACCTTCGCACCCATCGAATATGATTCATTCCGGGACTTCCGGTCCGCATAACTCTTCTGACGCGATTGATTTGTACGAAGTCTCTCCTGAATCACCTTCACCTCATCTAAGGCCTCCTGGACCAACTCTGTCCCAACAACCTAGCCTCGCCCTACTCAAACCAACCAACTGAATATCTACATTGTCTCCCATATAAAGCCTTATATGGCGCCATCTGAATGTTAGACTGATAACTGTTATTGTAAGAAAACTCTGCAAGAGGAAAATAATCAGCCCAAGAACCTCCAAAGTCAATAACACAGGCACGCATCATGTCCTCCAATATCTAAATAGTATGCTCGGACTGCCCGTCCATCTGAGGATGAAACACTATGCTCAACTCTACTTGTGAACCCAACTCTCGCTAAAAAGTCCTCCAGCATTTGGAAGTAAATTGAGTACCCCTATCTGGTATAATGGGATCTGGGACCCCATGCAATCGCACAATCTCCTGGATGAAAATCTCTGCTAGCCACTCTGAAGAATAGGTAGTACATACAGGAATGAAGTACGCGGACTTGGTCAGCCAATCCACAATCACCCAAACTGAATCAAACATACTCGCTATCCGAGGGAGACCACTCATGAAGTCTATAGTAATCCTCTCCCATTTCCACTCGGGAATATCCATGCGCTGAAGCACACCACCGGGCCTCTGATGCTCATACTTGGCCTAATGACAGTTGTGGCACCGATCTACAAAACTCACAATATCCTTCTTCATTTTTCTCAACCAGTAATGCTGTCTCAAATCCTGATACATCTTTGTGGCACCTGGATGAACAGAATACCGCGAGTTATGGGCCTCCTCCAATTTCAACTCCCGAAGCCCATCCATGTTGGGCACACAAATATGACCCTACATCCGTAACACACCAGCACTATCAATAGTTACATCCCTGGCATAATCATGTTGAACTCTATCCATAAGGATAAGAAAATGTGGATCATCATACTGCCACTCTCGAATGCGGTCATGCAAGGAAGACCGAGATACCACACAATCCAACACCCGGCTAGGCTCCGAAATATCCAACCTCACCATCTAATTGGCCAATGCATGGACATCAACTGCGAAGGGCCTCTCCCCAACTGAAATGTATGCCAAACTACCCATGCTCACCGCCTTTCGGCTCAAAACGTCGGCCATAATATTGGCCTTCCCCGGATGATAAAAAATGGTAATGTCATAATCCGTGAGCTACTCAAGCCACCTCCGCTGCCTCAAATTTGGATCCTTCTGTTTGAATAAATGTTGAAGATTGCGATGATCGGTATACACCTCACAAGATACACCATATAGGTAGTGCCTCCAAATCTTCAAAGCATGAACTATGGCAGCCAACACCAAATCACGAACGGGGTAGTTCTTCTCATGGGGCTTCAAATGACGAGAATCATAAATAATAACTTTACCCTCCTGCATTAACACACATCCAATCCCAACTCTAGAAGCATCACAATACACGGTATGAGAACTTGAAGCTGATGGCAGGACTAACACTGGATCTGTGGTCAAAGCTCTCTTGAGCTTCTGGAAGCTCTCCTCACATTCATAAGACCATACGAATGGTGCACCCTTCTACATCAACTTGGTCAAGGACGAAGCAATAGATGAAAATCCCTTGACAAACTGGCGATAATACCCTGCCAAATAGAGGAAACTCCGGATCTTTGTAGTTGAGGACGATCTAGGTAAACTCTGCACTGCCTCTATCTTCTTTGGGTCAACGTGAATACCATCACTAGACATCACGTGTCCTAGAAAAGCCACAGACCCAAGCTAGAACTCACACTTGGAGAAGTTTGTATAAAGCTTTACCTCCCTCAATCTTTGGAATAGCACTATCAAGTGTTGAGCGTGCTCCTCCTAGCTATGCGAGTACACTAGGATGTAATCAATAAACACAATCACAAATGAATCCAGATATGGCCAGAACATGCTGTTCCTCAAATGCATGAATGTGGCAGGGGCATTAGTCAGCCCAAAAGGCATAACTAGAAACTTATAATGTCCATAACGCATCCTGAAAGTGGTCTTCATAATATCAAGATCCCTAATGTTCAGCTGGTAATAGCCTGAACAAAGATCAATCTTCGCTAATACCCTCGCTCCCTGGAAATGATCAAACAAATAATCAATGCGTGGTAGATGATACTTGTTCTCCATTGTTACCTTGTTCAAATGCCTGTAATCAATACACATCCTCATTGTGCCATCTTTCTTCTAAACAAACAACACCAGTGCACCCCAATGGTGACACACTTGGGCGAATGAACCCCTTATCTAGGAGTTCCTGAAGCTGCTCTTTCAATTACTTTAACTTAGCTATTGTCATACGATAGGGAGGAATAGAGGCGAGTTGAGTGTCTGACACCAGATCAATACCAAAATTAATATCCCTATCCAGCGACATGCCCGACAAGTCTGCTGGAAACAAATATGGGAAAACCCTCACAACGGGAACCAAATCAAGACTAGGAGTCTCAGCTTCAACATCTCTCACAAAAGCTAAGTACGATAAACAACCTTTCCCAACCATCCGCTAGGCCTTTAAGAAAGAGATCACCCTACTAGGAACATAATTCATCGAACCTCGCCACTCAATCCTCGGAACACCCGGAAAGGCCAATGTAAATGTCTTGGCATGACAGTCCAGAATAGCATGGTACAGAGATAGCCAATCCATACCCATAATCACATTAAAGTCTACCATACCCAAAATCAACAAATCAAATCGGGTTTTCATACCCCCAATAATAAAGAGACAAGATCGATATACGTGATCCACATTAATAGTATCACTCATCGGGGTAGATATATACAAAGGCAAGGTAAGACAACCATGGCTCATACCCAAATGATGGGAAAAATATGAAGAGGGATCTCCATCCCTACGGCGACCCCTAGCTGACTGACCCGCACCCCTACATGACTGGAATGGTGCTGAAGTAGATGGAGTATAAGAGGAGGGCTGATCCCTCTGCTGGGACAGACCACTACGAAGCCGAGGACACTGTCTCCTTATGTGTCCCAACTCACAACACTCATAGAAACTACCCATTACTGGAGAAAGGGATTGAAGGGAACCTCTCCGCTGTAGATGAAACCTAGGATGAAGAGGTAGGAGTAGAACTCTAAGATGAAAGGGCACTAAGTGAAGACTGACCCTGCTGATTTCTCTAACGGCCACGGCCGGAAGAAGCCCCACTATACTCTGGGCAACCTGTCTGAGGTAGCTTGAAGCAACGACCTCTGCCCTGCTGGAACTGGCCCCTAGACGGAGCACTACTGTAGCTAGTTGAACCTCGAGGCCTCTTGGACTCCCTCTCCTTATTCTCCTGACAACAATTTGTCTTAATCTAGTGAGCCATATCAACTACCTCCTCAAATGAAGCTACTACTGCGCTCTCCATAGTAATCAAAATGCGAATCAGATAGTTGAGGCCATACACAAACCTCCTGATCCTCTCCCGATCTATTGGGATCATCTACGTACAATGGTTAGCCAGCTCCGTGAACCTCAACTCATACTTGGTCACTATCATGTCACCCTGGATCAACCACTCAAACTATTAGCGCGGCTTCTCTCTGCGAGAATGTGGAACATACTTCTCCAAAAAGAGAATGGATAACTACTGCCAAGTACAGGGTGCTGCTCCTGTAGGCATACGCCTCTCAAACTCCTCCCACCATTTAAATGCATGCCCTAAGAACTGGAAGGTAGTAAAATCCACCCCACTTGACTCTAATATCCCTGCAGTATGAAACATCCGCGAACACTTATCTAGAAATCCCTGGGCATCCTCGCCCTCAGTACCGCTAAATGAAGGAGAATGAAGTCTACCAAACCTCTCTAGTTGACGCTGCTCGTCGTCTGGCATCACTGGAACTACATTCCCTGGAGCTGGTGCAACTGGATCAACCAGTGCAACTCGCTGATCTGGGCTGCCTCTGGTGTCTGTAATCACTATACAACCTGCTCGTGTGTGTGAGCTACGGGTGTTGATGACCACCCCCGGTTTGAGATGTAGTTGTGGCGGTAGAGGCTGAGACTGCCTGAGCCAGACCAGTGCAGATAGATAAGATATGAGCTAAAGCCTTCTGAAGACTAGGAATTATGCTGGGCACTACCGGTGCCTGAACGGGTTCTGCTGGAGCTTCTACAGCTGGAGACTAGTCCTGAATAGGGGCAACTACTGGGTCAACTGGTGGTGTCCCTACTACTCTGCCTCGACCACGACCATGGCCGCATCCACGGCCTCAAGCAGGTGGCAATGGTGGTCGTCTGCGACATCTGGTAGCACGAGTTCTCGCCATCTGCGAGAGAATAGAATACAGAAGTTTAGTTCTCGGAACAACAAAGCCGCACGATAAGAGTTCAAGAATATGATGTGTTTCTTAAAGGTTATGCAACCTCTCAAGGATAAATACAGACGTCTTTGTACCGATCCATGAGACTCTACTAACCGGCTCATGACTCGTGAGGCCTATTAACCTAGGCTCTGATACCAACTTCTCACGACCCCAATCCCGATCATGATGGTGCCCAACGCAATTGCTAGGAAAGCCCGACTATTTACACCATCAACCTGAGAGTGAAGCTCAAAACCAGTTATTTGAATATCATTGACAATCAATAAAGCTAAAAATCTTAACTAATAGATAAAGAAAAAACTGAATATCAGGATAACACCGAATAAACTCCCAAAGACCTGGGGGTCATGAGTCTAGAGCATCTAACAATATAGAGTAGTATGACTCCAATAATACAAATGTTCAAAACTACAGAAAAAGATAAAGGGATAGGGGGGAGTCGGGTCCTACGGATGTCAGGCAACTACCTTGAAAACTCTAATAAAATTCTGAAATAGCTACTAGCTCAACTTGGATCTGCACACATGGTGCAGAGAGTAAAGTGAGTACTTCTAACTCAGTGGTAATAGACATGTATAATGACTGACAGTAAGAAATCCCAAAATTTAACAATGCAAAGCTATAATCAGTACTTCTACACATTTAACAGTGGAACAACAACAAGTAATGACAAATAAAACAGGCAGATATCGATGCATGAATGCAAGGCAATGCACATGACCGCTACAGTGCGCAACCCGATCCATTTGGGTACCCCCGCTCACTGTGTGGGTTCAGACTCCAGAGGGGATCCTATAGCCCAAGTGCAATATCATCGTAACATTCATTGCGGCGTGCAGCCTGATCCACAATTAGTCCATTTATATGCATGCAAGCCACACGGGCACAGTCAAACTTACCATTTTCAGTTCCAATTATCATAAATTACAAATTAAGTGTTTAAAACCTTAAAATTTTACTAGCCATTTCGACAGAGTGTTTAACTCAGGACTGATATCATGAAAGCATGCTAAACATCATGGAAACAATGATAATAACCCCTACGAGATTCAATTAACTAGCATGCAGCCGCAATATATCCACAACTATCCAAGTAGGAGGTTTGCCAACTAATCTTTAGCCAAGTTCAAACATCATTCAATGGGACAAAGCCATAGTCCCCAACATAATCGACCCCGCACTCATCGTAGAGTACGTATCTCACCTAAATACAACATTATGGTGTGATATACCGGGGTTTCAAACCCTCAGCTCATCATCTACATCTATTACTCACCTCATACCGGCCATGAGACTAGTCCGCTAAGACTTTCCCTCTTGAATCAACCTCTTCACGTGTTGAATCTGATCAAAACAACAAGGAATATGTTATAATAAGATAATGGAACATAACCCAATCGGAAGTACTCGAAATATACCCAAAAACACGAACTTGGCAAAACCTGAGCCCCGGACTCACTTCTCAAAAAATTACGAAATTCACATCTTTGGAATCTTCATCTCCCCACGAGTCTGTACATATAAAATACAGAAGAATCAAAGTCCATCTGGCCCCTCAAATCATCAATTCAAACCCCCTTAGGTTTCACGCCCAAACCTCTATTTTTACCCTTTAATTCCTTGAAATTTCGAGATTAATTCATGTTTTTACAACATAACAACATAATCTGAGTCCAAATATTCATACATGATGAAATCCCTTCGAATCCTTTTCAAAATCACCCAAAATCTGGCTTTACTTAAAGTACAAAATGTTTTATTCTTTTCCAAGTTCGTGAACACGGTTCACTATAACACAGGTCCTTTATTAGCTTCTACGGTCCCCTGACCGCACATGCGGTCCCACTTATGCGAAATATTGATCGCTTATGCGGTCAAAGTTAAAATCATCTGGGACCGCTTATGCGATCCAAACACCACTTATGCGGTATTCCTCAAACCAATTTTGCGGTAAACATCCGCTTATGCGGATACACTGAAGCGACCAAACCTTCCGCTTATGCGGATATCCTTTTGGCCACACCTACCAGCTTATGAGGCTTCCCCTACCCCGTCTGTGGAACCGCTTAAGTATCTCATTTTCCGCAGATGCGGAAATACCAGAAGACTGAGAAATCCGGCCTGCAACCAATGCCTCAAACCTCTGTCTAACCATCCGAAATCACCCCGAGGCTCCCGGGACCTCAACCAAAAATACCAACACATCCTACAACCTTATTCAAACTTGTTCCAATCCTCAAAACATGTCAAACAACTCTAAAACAATTGAAATACATCAGACTCAAGCCTAGTTTTCCATTAAAACTTCCGCAATGTGTATTCAATCAAAAACCAAACCAACCGACATCTGAATGACCTGAATATTTGCAGACGTACCCAAAATCTGATGACGAAGATACTGCAACTATCGGAATTCCCTTCCGACCCACGGATCAAAATCTCACCTATCAACCGGAATTTGCCAAAAATTCAAACTTCGCCAATTCAATCCAAATTCTACACCGGTCCTCCAAATTCAATTCCAATAGCACTCCTAAGTCAAAAATCATTCTTGGAAGTTAACCAAACTACCAGATCATATCTGAGCCCTCTAACCACATCGTCAACTTCCGGTTGACATTTCTAAAACAAGTTTTCTTCTAAGAGGCTAAGTGCCTCATTTGCAACTAAAATCAACTCAATTGCACCTGATCAACTCAAATACCGATATTGAAACATAAAGCAACACAATATGGGGGAAACAAGGCGGTAACTCACATGACAACGAGACGGGTCATCACAGTAGGGGATACTTGTTCTTCACTGTTACCTTGTTCAATTGACTATAATCGATGCACAGTCTCATTATACCATCCCTCTTCTTTACAAACAGAACTGGCGCACCCTAAAGTGACACATTAAGCCAAATGAACCCCTTATCTAGGTCCCCTGAAGTTGCTCCTTTAACTCTTTCAACTCCACTAGTGCCATACGATATGGTGGAATAGATATGGGCTTAGTGCCCGACACCAGGTCAATACCAAAATCAATATCCGTATCCGGTGGCATGCCCGATAGGTCTGCAGGAAATACATCGGGAAAATCCCTCACAAATGAAACGTAATATATGCTAGGAGTCTGAGCCCCAACATCCCTCACAACCGCAAAATAGGAAGACAACCCTTCTCAACCATACGCTGGGCCTTCAAGAAATAAATAACTTTACTTGGAACATTATCAGTCGCACCACGCCACTCGATCCTCGGTACACTCGGTATAGCCAAAGTGACTATCTTAGCATGACAGTTTGGAATGGCATGACAAGGAGTTAACCAGTATATGCCCGAACTGACGACAAAATGCACCATGCTAAATAGCAATAGATCAAATCGGCTTTCCAGACCCCCAATAGTCACCAAACATGACCGGTACATATGGTCTACCATAGTGGTATCACCTATTGGGGTGGATACATGAATAGCTAAAGCAAGACACCCTCGGGATGTACCCAAATGATGAGCAAAATATGAACACATATGAATAGGTGGAACGGGGATCAAATAATACCGAGGCATCTCTGTGGCAGAATGAAACAATACATGCAATGATAGCGTCTGAGGCAATAGCATATGTCCTTCCTGGCATAGCATAGAAATGAGCCTGGCCACCGCCTGATCGATCTTCACCTCAAGGATGACCCCTAGCTGCCAGATCCTCACCCCTAGCTGGTTGCGCGCGTGATGAAGTAGCTGGAGCGAAAGTCGAGGGTTGACCTCTCTACTGATGTTTTCTGATAAGAAGTTGAGGGCACTGCCTGCTCAAGTGGCCAAACTCTCCACACTCATAACAACTGCCCCGGTGCTAGAGATGGGGACTGAAGGGAAGCCCTCATACCGGAATGACTGGGAAATAGACTCGATGCAGAAGAACCTTGAGTATGGGGCATGCGATGAACTCTGAGCTAAGAGGGCGCGGAGTGAATATTGACCCTACTGGGACCCATGATGACCACAGCCTGAAGATCCCCCCACGATACTCTGGATGGGCCGACTGAGCAGGTCTGAAAGAACGACCTCTACCATACTGGAACTAGCCCCTTGAGCACCACTTGAACTGCCCGATCCACGAGGCCTCTTGGCCTCTCTCTCCTCTCTCTCTCTCTATGGTGAACTGACTCGATCTCACAAACAATATCCACCACCTCCTCAAAAGTAGCACCCAATACTCTCTCTCTAGTCACCAGAATCTGGAGATGGTAGTTAAAGGCATCCACAAATCTTCTAATCCTCTCACAATCTGACGGAACCATCCAAATAGCATGACAGGCCAACTATGAAAACCTTATCTCGTACTAAGTCACTATCATATCCCCTTGTTTCAACCACTCAATCTACCTACGCAGCTTCTCTCTGCGGGACTGAGGTACATACTTCTCAAGGAAAAGATCAAAGAACTACTGCCAAGAAAGGGGAGCTGCACCAAAAGGCCTACACATCTCAAATTCCTCCCACCAAATAAAACTAGCCCCCGTGAACTGAAAGTAGTAAATGCCACACAACTCGACTCACGAATCCATGTCGTACGGAGCATACACTGACATGTGTCAAGAAAACTCTAGGGTTCCTCGCCCTCATCACCACTGAATATCAGAGGCTGGAGCCTACCAAACATCTCGAGATGATGTTGCTCATCATCTGGCATAGTTGGAACTACCAAGACCTGAACTAGGGCAACCTACCGAGCTGGAGGTGCCTCTGGTGTCTATAGTCCCTACACCTAGCGGTGTGCATTCTAATCGGTTTATCGATAAATCAAATAAATTATTTGTATCAAAATCAAAATCAAAAAAATCTAAACCTTATTGAAATGATAACGATAAGCATATGTACAAATTGATAATCAATAAGTAATTATCGATAAGGGTAAAAATTGAATCGATAAATCGAATGCACAACCCTAGATTGTAGACACTTGTAAAGTGAGTAATTACCTATTTGTGTAGATTAATATAACATACAGAATATATATTTACTCCGCTACTGTTTTGTAAGCGGCTATACAATATCATTTTCCATAATCTATACCCTTTACTTTACCCTAAGTCCCTTACCCTATTATTTCCTCTAGCATATTATAAGAATGATCATATCTAAAGATCAAGGGAATGAAGTTCAAATTAATGGAAAACAAAATTATCCGTGATGATATATTTTGTTTTGTTTTATTTTTTATACTGTTGAAGTGTCGGTGGCATACATTTGATACCTTACTTTAGTTTTGTTCCATGTGCTTGTTGACATAATTTTTATGTGATAAATGGTGTTCGTCTTTTTTTATCTTCTTTTTGTCCATATCAATTAGGAGCATTTATAAGGATATACTATCCATGAAATCTCACAAATTTGCTTATTGATAACCGAATCGATAAGCCCCCAAAATTAATAAATTGAAAAAATTGAAATCTTATTGAAATGATAACGATAAGCATATTTACAAATTAATAATCGATAAGTAATTATCGATACGAGTCAAAATCGAATGCACACCCCTACCTGCACCACCTTCTCCGATGTGCAAGCAGCGGGGGTCTGATTGCCTCCCCCAGCCTGTGAACTAGGTGCTACTGCTGTGGTGGCTGAAACGGCCTAAGCCAGGCCAATGCAGACTGATTATAACTAAGCCAGGGTCTCCTGAAGACCTGAAATCACGATAGGCACTGCTGATGCCTTAAAAGGTATTGTAGGAGTATCCACAGCTGGAGCCTGATCTTGATCTAGGGCAATTGGTAGATCAACAGGTGATGCCCCGACTGCTCTACCTCTGCCAGGACCCCGAACGCATCCACAGCCTTTAACGACCTTAGTAGGTGGCACTGTTGGTCATCCGCCACGTCCAGTAGCCCGTGTCCTCACCATCTGTGAGAGAATAAAATAATAGAAGTTTATTTCTCATTTCAACAAAGTTGCATGACAAGAGTCTCAAAAATGAAAAGTTTTCCTAAAGGTTGTGTAGCCGCCCGAGTATACATACAGACGTCTCCGTACCGATTCATGACACTCTACTATACCGGCTCATGACCCGCCTAGGCACAGATACGAACTTGTCACGACCCCAACCCCGGTCATGATGGCACCCAATATGCTGCCAAGCAAGCCCAACCAACAGAATAACTTCAACCAATATCTCACCATTCTTAATTAATTAACACAGATAAATTACTAATTTATAATACTGAAATCTCGAATAGAGTAAAACGAGTGGAATCCCAAGTGTAAAGCAACCATACAATGCAAAAAATCCATTGTCACAAGTCTGAGCCTCTAATAAATGAATATCAACCTACTACAAATTGTTTCTATAAAGTTGCAGAGATAAAATAATACGATAGAAAGAAGATCATGACTGAGGACGTCAAATTAGCTGTCACGACCCTAGTTCACCAATCGTGAACATGTCGTGATGGCACCCAGTCCCCACGACTAGGTAAGCCTAACACGTTGCAGAATATACCAGTTTATGAACATTTAATAAGAATTAGCGGAAAATAAGATGAAAGGAATGAAATCCGTACTGCTTGGCACATACACCAATCAAATACGCCATTTAAAACACTACCAAGACCCGGAATCCCACGGGTAACACAGACTAAAAGAGATCATACAATTGTAGCTCTATGTAAAAGGAGTATCTAACAACGGAATGAAGGAAAATCATCTACTAGCACTAGAATAGAAGGAAGGCCTCCGGATCCGCGGACGTAGCAGATCATACCTCGAGGTCTCCCAAAACGCTGCGGAATCACCTAGTATGAGCCTGCTCTGATGTACCTGGATCTGCACAACAAAAGTGTGCGGAAGAGTAGCATGAGTACACCACGGCGGTACTTAGTAAGTGCCAAGCCTAACCTCGATGGAGTAGTGACGAGGAAGGTCAGGGCCCTACTGAGAAACAATAATATAATGATAATAACAATAATAAGCAGTTTAAATGATAATAATTTCCGAAATTAACAACAATAAATGATTACCGCAATCGTCTATAATTAAGCTAACAACAAATAGTCAACTCAATAAAACCAGTCCAGGACCTGTGGGAATCGAACCCACAGTCCCATTGACAGTACCTCTGGGTCTCCGGGAATCGAACCCACAGCCCATATCTCAATAAATAATCAATAACTCAGGATCTCCGGGAATCGAACCCGCAGTCCCTACTAATAACTCGGGATCTAGGGAATCGAACTCGTAGTCCCTACCAATAACTCGGGATCTCGGGAATCGAACCCGTAGTCCCTACCAATAACTCGGGATCTCGGGAATCAAACCCGTAGTCCCTACCAATATCACGCCGGGTCTCTGGGAATCGAACCCACAGCCCTGGGTCTCCGGGAATCGAACCCGCAGTCCACAAGCACAGCCAATAAAGGAATCCACAGAGAGAATAATTATGCTTAACTATAACTTCACCGAAAAATAGTACCAATAATTAACAAGGAGTTCAAATAAGGCAATTAGGCAACTAAACAGTTAAGTGCTACCTAATCATGCTCTTCTAACCACTACCGGGTAAAAATATCAAATTAACAGCCAAAGACAAAAATATCGCTCATCAAACATTTTAAATAAAGTACGTGTTCAACAACCAGCGCATGTACACGCCCGTCACCTCGCATACAAGGCATTTAAACTATCACATAATATCCTAGGGGTGAAAATTCCCCCACACGAGGTTAGACAAGCCACTTACCTCAATTCCGGTACAAAACCGCTGAACAATAACCCTCTTGCCACGAATGTCGGCCTCCACAAGTGTAGAATCCGATAAAAATCAATAGAATCACATCAAAATAGGCCAATTGGGCATTACCCAATCAAATTAACTCAAAATTCACCAAAACCCACAAGTTGCCAAAACCCGACTTCCGGTACGCTTATTGAAAAATCAAGAAAATTATATATTCAGGTTCCTTATCTCAATACGAGTCTGTGCATATAAGATTTATCGAAATCGGACTCCGTTTGCCCATTCAAATCAAAGGTTTTCTAAAGGTTTTGGTCTAGGGTGAAAACCCCATTAATTATCCCAAATTCCTCCATTTTCATGAAAAACTTGCATAATATTATCAACAACAATCATAATTGGAGTTCATAATTGATTACCTGAAGAAACCTCTCGAATTCTACTTCAAAATCACCCAAATTGCCCCTAAAGCCGAGCCCTCAATGGTTGGAAATGTTTCTGAAATTTTAACCCTCACTGCTCATTAAACCCAGGTCGATTTCCGCTTCTACGGTCTCTAGGTCGCTTCAGCGACTCCGCTTCTGCGGGCATAGGGTCGCTTGTGCGACACTTGGCCATTTACTCAAAAGCCGCTTCTGCGGAAGCACAGTCGCTTCCTGCGACTTCGCTTATGCGGACAAAAGGCCGCTCCTGCGGAAGGCCACCAAACAGTCCACTCCCGCTCCTGCGGAAGGCTTTCCGCTCCTGCGTGATCGCCTCCGCGATCTAAAGTCCGCTCCTGCGAACTAGGCTGGCCATCCCACGAACTTGCTTCTGCGGGGCAAATATCGCTTCTGCGGACTCGCCTCTGCAGTCCAAGCTCCGCAGAAGCGAATACTACAGAAGGCAGGCACCAGTCTGCTGCAAGTTTTTAAGATTCTTGCCGTTTAATCACCCGAATACATCCCGAGTCCCCCGGGATCCTATCCAAACACACCAACACATCCTAATACCTTATTCGAACTTGTTCCAATCCTCAAAACACGTCTAACAACATCGAAACTCATAATTCACATCGAATTCAAGCCTAAATTTCTAAAAACTCTCCGAATTTCACATTTGATCTAAAACCCGACCAAACGACTTCCGAATGACCTGAAACTTTGCGGACATATCCAAAATCACATAACGAAGCTACAGAAATTGTCGAAATTCCATTCCGACCCCCGGATCAAAATCTCACCTATCGTTCGGATTCGCCAAAATTTCAACCTTCGGCATTTCAAGCCTAATTGAGCTACGGACCTCCAAAATACATTCCGAACGCGCTCCTAACCCCGAAATCACCCAACAGAGCTAATGGAACCATCGGATTTATGTTCCGAGATTGTCTTAACACTATTCCAGCTACGGACCATTTTCTAGCTTTAAAGCTCTCATTTAGGGACTAAGTGTCCCAAAATGCTCAAATTTTCAGAACCCGACTCTCCCGGCAAACCACAATAGCAGAAATGAACTTAGGGAACAGTTAAATTAGGGATTGGGGCGTAATTTTCTAAAACGACCGGTCGGGTCGTTACATCTTCCCACACTTAAAGATTCGTTCGTCCTCGAACGAGCATAGAAAACATACCCGGAGTAGTGAAAAGATGAGGGTACTGGCTGCGCATATCCTGCTCGGTCTCCCAAGTCGCCTCTTCGACCGGCTGGCCCCGCCACTGAACCTTTACCGAAGCGATGTTCTTTGACCTTAGCTTTCCGACTTGCCTGTCTAGAATGGCTACTGGCTCCTCAACATAAGACAGATCCTTGTCTAGCTGAACAGATGTGAAATCCAACACATGCGACGGGTCACCATGGTATCTCCGGAGCATGGAGACATGAAATACGGGGTGAACTCCGGCTAGGCTGGGAGGTAAGGCCAACTCATAAGCAACCTCCCCAACACGCCTCAAAATCTCAAAAGGGCCAATAAATCTAGGACTCGGCTTTCCTTTCTTCCCAAACCTCATAACGCCCTTCATGGGCGAGACTCGAAGTAGAACCCGCTCGCCAACCATAAAAGCCACATCGCGAACCTTCTTGTCCGCATAACTCTTCTCTCTAGACTGGGCTGCACGAAGTCTGTCCTGAATCACCTTGACCTTGTCCATAGCCTCCTGAACCATATCAGTACCTAGCAACCTGGCCTCGCCCGGCTCAAACCAACCCACGGGAGACCTGCACCTCCTACCATATAGGGCCTCATACGGTGCCATCTGAATACTAGACTGGTAGCTATTGTTATAAGCAAACTCCGCCAGCAGCAAGAAGTGATCCCATGAACCTCCAAACTCAATCACGCACGCACGGAGCATATCCTCCAAAATCTGAATAGTGCGTTCGGACTGCCCATCAGTCTGGGGGTGAAAGGCTGTGCTCAGCTCTACCCGAGTACCTAACTCCTGCTGTACGGCTCTCCAGAACCGTGAAGTGAACCGAGTGCCTCTATCCGAAATGATGGAAACTGGAATACCATGCAGCCGAACTATCTCCCTGATATAGATCTCCGCCAGTCGTTCCGATGAATAAGCGGTGCTCACCGGTATGAAATGGGCGGACTTGGTCAGCCGATCCACAATAACCCAAATGGAATCCAACTTCCTAATAGTTCGTGGAAGTCCAGATACAAAGTCCATGGTAATGCGCTCCCATTTCCACTCGGGAATCTCAATCTGCTGCATCAATCCACCCGGACGCCGATGCTCATACTTCACCTGCTGGCAGTTGAGGCATCTAGAAACATAATCAACTATATTCATTTTCATCCGCCTCCACCAGTAATACTGTTTCAAGTCCTGATACATCTTCGCGGCACCCGGATGGATGCAATACCGTGAACTATGGGCCTCTGCTAGAATCAGCTCTCGAAGATCATCTACATTGGGCACACAGATACGCCCTTGCATCCTCATAACTCCATCATCTCCGATGGTAACATCTCGAGCATCACCACGCCGAACTCTATCCTGAAGGACAAGCAAATGAGGGTCGTCGAACTGACGCTCCCTGATGCGGTCAGATAGAGAAGACCGAGAAATCACACAAGCTAGAACCCGACTGGGCTCCGAAAGATCCAGTCTAACAAACTGCCTGGACAAAGCTTGAACATCCATCGCCATAGGCCTCTCCGAAGCTGGTAGATATGCTAAACTCCCCAAACTCTCTGCCCGACGACTCAAGGCATCAGCAACCACATTAGCCTTGCCCGGATGATAGACAATAGTAATATGATAGTCCTTCAGTAGTTCCAACCATCTCCTCTGACGCATATTCAGGTCCTTCTTCTTAAGCAAGTGCTACAAGCTCCGGTGATCAGTGTAGATCTCAGAAGGAACCCCATATAAATAATGACGCCAAATTTTCAAGGCGTGAACAATGGCGGCTAGCTCCAAATCATGAACAGGGTAATTCTTCTCATGCACCTTCAGCTGTCTCGACGCGTAGGCAATCACCCTACCGTCCCGCATCAATACCGCACCGAGTCCAACTCGTGAGGCATCACAATATACAGTATAGGACCCCGAACCTGTAGGCAACATCAATATAGGGGCCGAAGTCAAAGCTGTCTTGAGCTTCTGAAAGCTCGCCTCACACTCGTCTGTCCACCGAAAAGGGGCACCCTTTTGGGTCAATCTAGTCATAGGTGCTGCAATCGAAGAGAACCCCTCTACGAAACGAGGGTAATAGCCCGCCAAACCAAGGAAACTGCGAATCTCAGTAGCGGAGGAGGGTCTGGGCCAACTCTGCACGGCCTCCACCTTCCTCGGATCTACTCGAATATCATCACTCGACACCACGTGGCCCAAAAATGCCACCGAACTCAACCAGAATTCACATTTAGAGAACTTGGCATAAAGCTGCTTCTCCCTCAGAATCTGAAGCACTATCCTCAAATGTTGCTCGTGCTCTTCCCGGATCCGGGAATATACTAGAATATCATCAATGAATAAAATCACGAACGAGTCCAGATAAGGTCTGAACACACTGTGCATCAAATGCATAAATGCTGCTGGGGCATTAGTCAACCCAAAAGACATCACGAGGAACTCATAGTGACCATACCGGGTCCTGAAGGCAGTCTTCGGGATATCTGGCTCCCGAATCTTCAGCTGGTGATACCCGGAGCGCAAATCAATCTTAGAAAACACATGTGCGCCCTGTAACTGGTCAAATAAATCATCAATACGGGGCAAAGGATACAAAGGATACCGGTTCTTCACTGTAACCTTGTTCAACTGACGATAGTCAATACACATACGCATAGAACCGTCAT
Organism: Nicotiana noctiflora; assembly: GCA_032618575.1. Classification (NCBI taxonomy): domain Eukaryota; kingdom Viridiplantae; phylum Streptophyta; class Magnoliopsida; order Solanales; family Solanaceae; genus Nicotiana; species Nicotiana noctiflora. The sequence continues at coordinate 40,235 of JASVEL010011331.1, read as the reverse complement.
TTTTCTTCACAAACAATACAGGAGCACCCCAAGGCGAAACACTGGGTCGAATAAAACCCTTGCCCAATAACTCCTGTAATTGATCCTTCAACTCCTTTAACTCAGGAGGAGCCATACGGTACGGTGGAATAGAAATGGGCCGAGTGCCCGGCAACAAGTCAATAGCAAAGTCAATATCTCTGTCGGGCGGCATGCCCGGAAGATCAGCTGGAAATACATCAGCAAAGTCACGTACCACATGAACAGAATCAATAGAGGGAGTGTCAATACTGACGTCCCGCACATAGGCTAGATAAGCAGCACACCCCTTCTCAACCATACGCCGAGCTCTGAGAAAAGAAATAACACGGCTAGGGGTGTGATCTAGAGTACCACTCCACTCAATACGTGGAATGCCTGGCATAGCCAGCGGGACGTCAGTATTGACACTCACTCTATTGATTCTGTTCATGTGGTACGTGACTTTGCTGATGTATTTCCAGCTGATCTTCCCGGCATGCCGCCCGACAGAGATATTGACTTTGCTATTGACTTGTTGCCGGCACTCAGCCCATTTCTATTCCACCGTACCGTATGGCTCCTCCTGAGTTGAAGGAGTTGAAGGATCAGTTACAGGAGTTATTGGGCAAGGGTTTTATTCGACCCAATGTTTCGCCTTGGGGTGCTCCTGTATTGTTTGTGAAGAAATAGGACGGTTCTATGCGTATGTGTATTGACTATCGTCAGCTGAACAAGGTTACAGTGAAGAACCGGTATCCTTTGCCCCGTATTGATGATTTATTTGACCAGCTACAGTGCGCACAGGTGTTTTCTAAGATTGATTTGCGCTCTGGGTATTACCAGCTAAAGATTCGGGAGCCAGATATCATGAAGACTGCCTCCAAGACCCGAAATCCCACGGGTAACACAGACCAAAAGAGATCATACAATTGTAGATCTATGTAAAAGGAGTATCTAACAACGGAATGAAGGAAAATCATCTACTAGCACTAGAATAGAAGGAAGGCCTCCGGATCCGCGGACGTAGCAGATCATACCTCGAGGTCTCCCAAAACGCTCCTAAATCACCTGTAATGTGTCTGATCTGATGTACCTAGTTAGCATAATAAAAGTGTGCAGAAGAGTAATATGAATACACCACGGCGGTACTCAGTAATACCAAGCCTAACCTCGATGGAGTAGTGACGAGGAAGGTCGGGGCCCTACCGAGAAATAATAATATAGTGACAATAATAATATCAAGCAATTCAAATAATAATAATAAGACTGAATTAACTGCAATAAAGTAAATACAACAACCGTCTACAATTAAGCTAACAACAAATAGTCAACTCAATAAAACCAGTCCAGGACCTGTGGGAATCGAACCCACAGTCCCATTGACAGTACCTCTGGGTCTCCGGGAATCGAACCCACAGCCCATGTCTCAATAAATAATCAATAACTCGGGATCTCCGGGAATCGAACCCGCAGTCCCTACCAATAACTCAGGATCTCAGGAATCGAACCCGTAGTCCCTACCAATAACTCAGGATCTCGGGAATCGAACCCGTAGTCCCTACCAATAACTCGGGATCTCGGGAATCGAACCCGTAGTCCCTACCAATATCACGCCGGGTCTCTGGGAATCGAACCCACAGCCCTGGGTCTCCGGGAATCGAACCCGCAGTCCACAAGCACAACCAATAAAGGAATCCACAGAGAGAATAATTATGCTTAACTATAACTTCACCGAAAAATAGTACCAATAATTAACAAGGAGTTCAAATAAGGCAATTAGGCAACTAAACAGTTAAGTGCTACCTAATCATGCTTTTCTAACCACTACCGGGTAAAAATATCAAATTAACGGCCAAAGACAAAAATATCGCTCATCGAACATTTGAAATAAAGTACGTGTTCAACAACCAGCGCATGTACACGCCCGTCACCTTGCGTACAAGGCATTTAAACTATCACATAATATCCTAGGGGTGAAAATTCCCTCACACGAGGTTAGACAAGCCACTTACCTCAATTCCGGTACAAAATCGCTAAGTAATAACCCTCTTGCCACGAATGTCGGCCTCCACAAGTGTAGAATCCGATAAAAATCAATAGAATCACATCAAAATAGGCCAATTGGGCATTACCCAATCAAATTAACTCAAAATTCACCAAAACCCACAAGTTGCCAAAACCCGACTTCCGGTACGCTTATCAAAAAATCACGAAAATTATATATTCGGGTTCCTTATCTCAATACGAGTCCGTGCATATAAAATTTATCGAAATCGGACTCCGTTTGCCCATTCAAATCAAAGGTTTTCTAAAGGTTTTGGTCTAGGGTGAAAACCCCCATTAATTATCCCAAATTCCTCCATTTTCATGAAAAACTTGCATAATATTATCAACAACAATCATAATTAGAGTTCATAATTGATTACCTGAAGAAACCTCTCGAATTCTACTTCAAAATCGCCCAAATTGCCCCTAAAGCCGAGCCCTCAATGGTTGGAAATGTTTCTGAAATTTTAACCCTCACTGCTCATTAAACCCAGGTCGATTTCCGCTTCTGCGGTCTCTAGGTCGCTTCAGCGACTCCGCTTCTGCGGGCATAGGGTCGCTTCTGCGACACTTGGCCATTTACTCAAAAGCCGCTTCTGCGGAAGCACAGTCGCTTCTGCGACTTCGCTTATGCGGACAAAAGTCCGCTCCTGCGGAAGGCCACCAAACAGTCCACTCCCGCTCCTGCGGAAGGCTTTCCGCTCCTGCGTGATCGCCTCCGCGATCTAAAGTCCGCTCCTGTGAACTAGGTTGGCCATCCCATGAACTCGCTCCTGCGGGGAAAATATCGCTTCTGCGGACTCGCCTCTGCGGTCCAAGCTCCGCAGAAGCGAATACTACAGAAGGCAGGCACCAGTCTGCTGCAAGTTTTTAAGATTCTTGCCGTTTAATCACCCGAATTCATCCCGAGTCCCCCGGGACCCTATCCAAACACACCAACACATCCTAATACCTTATTCGAACTTGTTCCAATCCTCAAAACACGTCTAACAACATCGAAACTCATAATTCACATCGAATTCAAGCCTAAATTTCTAAAAACTCTCCGAATTTCACATTCGATCTAAAACCCGACCAAACGACTTCCGAATGACCCGAAACTTTGCGGACATATCCAAAATCACATAACGAAGCTACGGAAATTGTCGGAATTGCATTCCGACCCCCGGATCAAAATCTCACCTATCGTTCGGATTCGCCAAAATTTCAACCTTCGGCATTTCAAGCCTAATTGAGCTACGGACCTCCAAAATACATTTCGAAGGCGCTCCTACCCCGAAATCACCCAACGGAGCTAATGGAACCATCGAATTTCCGTTCCGAGATTGTCTTAACACTATTCCAGCTACAGACCATTTTCTAGCTTTAAAGCTCTCATTTAGGGACTAAGTGTCCCAAAATGCTCCAAATTTTAGAACCCACTCTCCCCGCAAACCACAATAGCAGAAATGAACTTAGGGGAACAGTTAAATTAGGGATTGGGGCGTAATTTTCTAAAACGACCGGTCGGGTCGTTACATCTTCCCACACTTAAAGATTCGTTCGTCCTCGAACGAGCATAGAAAGCATACCTGGAGTAGTGAAAAGATGAGGGTACTGGCTGCGCATATCCTGCTCGGTCTCCCAAGTCGCCTCTTCGACCGGCTGGCCCCGCCACTGAACTTTTACCGAAGCGATGTTCTTTGACCTTAGCTTTCTGACTTGCCTGTCTAGAATGGCTACTGGCTCCTCAACATAAGACAGATCCTTGTCTAGCTGAACGGATGTGAAATCCAACACATGCGACGGGTCACCATGGTATCTCCGGAGCATGGAGACATGAAATACGGGGTGAACTCCGGCTAGGCTGGGAGGTAAGGCCAACTCATAAGCAACCTCCCCAACACGCCTCAAAATCTCAAAAGGGCCAATAAATCTAGGACTCGGCTTTCCTTTCTTCCCAAACCTCATAACGCCCTTCATGGGCGAGACTCGAAGTAGAACCCGCTCGCCAACCATAAAAGCCACATCACGAACCTTCTTGTCCGCATAACTCTTCTGTCTAGACTGGGCTGCACGAAGTCTGTCCTGAATCACCTTGACCTTGTCCATAGCATCCTGAACCATATCAGTACCTAGCAACCTGGCCTCGCCCGGCTCGAACCAACCCACGGAGACCTGCACCTCCTACCATATAGGGCCTCATACGGTGCCATCCGAATACTAGACTGGTAGCTGTTGTTATAAGCAAACTTCGCTAGTGGCAAGAAATGATCCCATGAACCACCAAACTCAATCACGCACGCACCGAGCATATCCTCCAAAATCTGAATAGTACACTCGGACTGACCATCAGTCTGGGGGTGAAACGCTGTGCTCAGCTCCACCCGAGTACCTAACTCCCGCTGTACAGCTCTCCAGAACCGTAAAGTGAACTGAGAGCCTCTATCTGAAATGATGGAAACTGGAATACCATGCAGCCGAACTATCTCCCTGATATAGATCTCCGCCAGTCGTTCCGATGAATAAGCGGTGCTCACCGGTATGAAATGGGCGGACTTGGTCAGCCGATCCACAATAACCCAAATGGAATCCAACTTCCTAATAGTTCGTGGAAGTCCAGATACAAAGTCCATGGTAATGCGCTCCCATTTCCACTCGGGAATCTCAATCTGCTGCATCAATCCACCCGGACGCTGATGCTCATACTTCACCTGCTGGCAGTTGAGGCATCTAGAAACATAATCAACTATATCCCTCTTCATCCGCCTCCACCAATAATGCTGTTTCAAGTCCCGATACATCTTCGCGGCACCCGGATGGATGGAATACCACGAACTATGGGCCTCTGCTAGAATCAGCTCTCGAAGATCATCTACATTGGGCACACAGATACGCCCTTGCATCCTCATAACTCCATCATCTCCGATGGTAACATCTCGAGCATCACCACGCCGAACTCTATCCCGAAGGACAAGCAAATGAGGGTCGTCGAACTGACGCTCCCTGATGCGGTCAAATAGAGAAGACCGAGAAACCACACAAGCTAGAACCCGGCTGGGCTCCGAAAGATCCAATCTAACAAACTGCATGGATAAAGCTCGAACATCCATCGCCATAGGCCTCTCCGAAATTGGTAGGTATGTCAAACTCCCCAAACTCTCCACCCCGCAACCCAAGGCGTCGACAATTACATTGGCCTTGACCGGATGATAGAGAATAGTAATATCATAGTCCTTCGATAGCTCCAACCATCTCCTCTAATGCATATTCAGGTCCTTCTGCTTAAGCAAGTGCTGCAAGCTCCGGTGATCGGTGTAGATCTCACAAAGAACCCCATATAAATAATGACGCCAAATTTTCAAGGCGTGAACAATGGCAGCTAGCTCCAAATCATGAACAGGGTAATTCTTCTCATGCACCTTCAGCTGTCTCGACGCGTAGGCAATCACCCTACCGTCCCGCATCAATACCGCACCGAGTCCAACTCGTGAGGCATCACAATATACAGTATAGGACCCCGAACCTGTAGGCAACATCAATATAGGGGCCGAAGTCAAAGCTGTCTTGAGCTTCTGAAAGCTCGCCTCACACTCGTCTGTCCACTGGAAAGGGGCACCCTTTTGGGTCAATCTGGTCATAGGTGTTGCAATCGAAGAGAACCCCTCTACGAAACGACGGTAATAGCCCGCCAAACCAAGGAAGCTGCGAATCTCAGTAGCGGAGGAGGGTCTGGGCCAACTCTGCACGGCCTCCACCTTCCTCGGATCTACTCGAATACCATCACTCGACACCACGTGGCCCAAAAATGCCACCGAACTCAACCAGAATTCACATTTAGAGAACTTGGCATAAAGCTGCTTCTCCCTCAGAATCTGAAGCACTATCCTCAAATGTTGCTCGTGCTCTTCCCGGCTCCGGGAATATACTAGAATATCATCAATGAAAACAATCACGAACGAGTCCAGATAAGGCCTGAACACACTGTGCATCAAATGCATAAAGGCTGCTGGGGCATTAGTCAGCCCAAAAGACATCACGAGGAACTCATAGTGACCATACCGGGTCCTGAAGGCAGTCTTCGGGATATCTGGCTCCCGAATCTTCAGCTGGTGATACCCAGAGCGCAAATCAATCTTAGAAAACACATGTGCGCCTTGTAGCTGGTCAAATAAATCATCAATACGGGGCAAAGGATACCGATTCTTCATTGTAACCTTGTTCAGCTGACGATAGTCAATACACATACGCATAGAACCGTCCTTTTTCTTCACAAACAATACAGGAGCACCCCAAGGCGAAACACTAGGTCGAATAAAACCCTTGCCCAATAACTCCTGAACTGATCCTTCAACTCCTTTAACTCAGTAGGAGCCATACGGTACGGTGGAATAGAAATGGGTTGAGTGCCCGGCAATAAATCAATAGCAAAGTCAATATCTCTGTCGGGCGGCATGCCTGGGAGATCAGCTGGAAATACATCAGCAAAGTCACGTACCACAGGAACGGAATCAATAGAGGGAGTGTCAATACCGACGTCCCGCACATAGGCTAGATAAGCAGCACACCCCTTCTCAACCATACGCTGAGCTCTGATACGAACTTGTCCCGACCCTAGTTCACCAATCGTGAACATGTCGTGATGGCACCCAGTCCCCACGACTAGGTAAGCCTAACACGTTGCGGAATATACCGGTTTATGAACATTTAATAAGAATTAGCGGAAAATAAGATGAAAGGAATGAAATCCGTGCCGCTTGGCACATACACGAATCCCACGGGTAACAGAGACTAAAAGAGATCATACAATTGTAGCTCTATGTAAAAGGAGTATCTAACAACGGAATGAAGGAAAATCATCTACTAGCACTAGAATAGAAGGAAGGCCTCCGGATCCGCGGACGTAGCAGATCATACCTCGAGGTCTCCCAAAACGCTGCTGAATCACCTGGTGTGAGCCTGTCCTGATGTACCTGGATCTGCACAACAAAAGTGTGCAGAAGAGTAGCATGAGTACACCACGGCGGTACTCGGTAAGTGCCAAGCCTAACCTCGATGGAGTAGTGACGAGGAAGGTCAGGGCCCTACCTGAGAAATAATAATATAATGATAATAACAATAATAAGCAGTTTAAATGATAATAATTTCCGAAATTAACAACAATAAATGATTACCGCAATCGTCTACAATTAAGCTAACAACAAATAGTCAACTCAATAAAACCAGTCCAGGACCTGTGGGAATCGAACCCACAGGTCCCATTGACAGTACCTCTGGGTCTCCGGGAATCGAACCCGCAGCCCATGTCTCAATAAATAATCAATAACTCAGGATCTCCGGGAATCGAACCCGTAGTCCCTACCAATAACTCAGGATCTCGAGAATCGAACCCGTAGTCCCTACCAATAACTCAGGATCTCGGGAATCGAACCCGTAGTCCCTACCAATAACTCAGGATCTCGGGAATCGAACCCGTAGTCCCTACCAATATCACGCCGGGTCTCTGGGAATCGAACCCACAGCCCTGGGTCTCCGGGAATCGAACCCGCAGTCCACAAGCACAACCAATAAAGGAATCCACAGAGAGAATAATTATGCTTAACTATAACTTCACCGAAAAATAGTACCAATAATTAACAAGGAGTTCAAATAAGGCAATTAGGCAACTAAACAGCTAAGTGCTACCTAATCATGCTCTTCTAACTAACACCGGGTAAAAGTAACGATTTAATCAGCTAAGAGCAGGAATATCACTAATCGAACAATTCAAGTAAAGGGTGTGTTACAACAACCAACGCATGTACACGCCCGTCACCTCACGTACAAGGCATTTAAACTATCACATAATATCCTAGGGGTGAAAGTTCCCCCCCACGAGGTTAGACAAGCCACTTACCTCAATTCCGGTACAAAACCGCTAAGTAATAACCCTCTTGCCACGAATGTCGGCCTCCACAAGTGTAGAATCTGATAAAAATCAGTAGAATCACATCAAAATAGGCCAATTGGGCATTACCCAATCAAATTAACTCAAAATTCACCAAAACCCACAAGTTTCCAAAACCCGACTTCCGGTACGCTTATCAAAAAATCACGAAAATTATATATTCGGGTTCCTTATCTCAATACGAGTCTGTGCATATAAAATTTATCGAAATCGGACTCCGTTTGCCCATTCAAATCAAAGGTTTTCTAAAGGTTTTGGTCTAGGGTGAAAACCCCCATTAATTATCCCAAATTCCTCCATTTTCATGAAAAACTTGCATAATATTATCAACAACAACCATAATTGGAGTTCATAATTGATTACCTGAAGAAACCTCTCGAATTCTACTTCAAAATTGCCCAAATTGCCCCTAAAGCCGAGCCCTCAATGGTTGGAAATGTTTCTGAAATTTTAACCCTCACTGCTCATTAAACCCAGGTCGATTTCCGCTTCTGCGGTCTCTAGGTCGCTTCAGCGACTCCGCTTCTGCGGGCATAGGGTCGCTTCTGCCACACTTGGCCATTTACTCAAAAGCCGCTTCTGCGGAAGCGCAGTCGCTTCTGCGACTTCGCTTATGCGGACAAAAGTCCGCTCCTGCGGAAGGCCACCAAACAGTCCACTCCCGCTCCTGCGGAAGGCTTTCCGCTCCTGCGTGATCGCCTCCGCGATCTAAAGTCCGCTCATGCGAACTAGGCTGGCCATCCCACGAACTCACTCCTGCGGGGCAAATATCGCTTCTGCGGACTCGCCTCTGCGGTCCAAGCTCCGCAGAAGCGAATACTACAGAAGGCAGGCACCAGTCTGCTGCAAGTTTGTAAGATTCTTGTCGTTTAATCACCCGAATTCATCCCGAGTCCCCCGGGACCCTATCCAAACACACCAACACATCCTAATACCTTATTCGAACTTGTTCCAATCCTCAAAACACGTCTAACAACATCGAAACTCATAATTCACATCGAATTCAAGCCTAAATTTCTAAAAACTCTCCGAATTTCACATTCGATCTAAAACCCGACCAAACGACTTCCGAATGACCTGAAAAGTTGCGGACATATCCAAAATCACATAACGAAGCTACAGAAATTGTCCGAATTCCATTCCGACCCCCGGATCAAAATCTCACCTATCGTTCGGATTCGCCAAAATTTCAACCTTCGGCATTTCAAGCCTAATTGAGCTACGGACCTCCAAAATACATTCCGAACGCGCTCCTAACCCCGAAATCACCCAACGGAGCTAATGGAACCATCGGATTTCCGTTCCGAGATCGTCTTAACACTATTCCGGCTACGGACCATTTTCTAGCTTTAAAGCTCTCATTTAGGGACTAAGTGTCCCAAAATGCTCAAATTTTCAGAACCGACTCTCCCGGCAAACCACAATAGCAGAAATGAACTTAGCGGAACAGTTAAATTAGGGATTGGGGCGTAATTTTCTAAAACGACCGGTAGGGTCGTTACATTAGCTACCTTGATACTCCCAAATAAGCTCTTAGGTAGAGAAATCCTCACATAGCCTAAGATGAACCTGGATTTGCATGCAAGGTGCAATGAGTAATGTGAGTACTTCGACCTAGTGAGCAATTAACACAAATAAAGGTTGAGAATAAGAAATCCTGAATAGCCACAAGGTAATTCTATAAATACAACAACCAAAAAACAATTATTAAAATATCACAACAGATAAATAAGTAAATGACAGTCAAATATGAAATGCAACACATAATCTGGTACTCTCTAGCACCCATTGCGGCGTGCAGCCCGCTCCATTTATTTATCATCAACGGCGTTCACTGTGGGTATGCAAACTCCGGGAGGGGCCCCTTACGGCCCAAGCACAATAATAAGCCGTCTCGTGGCATAAAATATGCCCTCGACCACATATGAACATCAATGTAATACTATTGCGGCGTGCAGCCCGATCCCATACTTAGTCCAAAATCACATAAGCCCCTCCGGCACAATAATATGGAAATTTTCAGCAAAAAATTCATTAAAATATTAAGTAAGTTTCAATTTTCGGAAAAAGTGGTTGAGTTTGCAAAAATAGTGTTAAATACTAAGATTGAGTTTAATAATATGTAAAAATAGTAGGAAACCACTGATAGTAATCCCTGAACGATTAATCAATTGGCACGAAGCCCAAGTATAGCACTATGCTCAAATTATAATGATAATAAGTAATTTTTATTCAAATACGCAGTATATTCATCTACCAGGATGGACTAAGTCACAATCCCAACGGTGCTCTATCCCACGCTCGCTATCCGGCGTGCAAGTCACCTCAATATTGCACTACGATGTGTAAATACGGGGTTTCAAACCCTCCAGACATTATTCGCATCTATTACTCATCTCAAGCTGGTCAAAATCCTATCTCGCTATGCCCTTGCCTCTCAAATCGACCTCCTCGCGCATCGAATCTGATCAACACCACAACGAATACATCATAATATGCTCATGGAACAATACCCAATCAAAAACAATCGCAAAATAACAAGAATTTCGAAATTAGCAAACCTCGTGCCCCGAGCCCATTTCTCAAAATTCAGAAAATCTTATATCAACAGATTCATTATCTCTCCATAAGACTATACATAAAAAAATTACAAAAATCGGAGTCCAAATGACCCCTCAAATTCACATTTTAGCTCTCTTAAGTTTCAAGCCCTAATCCACCATTTTTACCTATTAATTTCTTGAGTTTTTAGCTATAATCCATGTATTAACACCACAAAATCATGTTTCAAGTTCAAGAATCCATACCTTATTTCAATCCCTTGAAAACCCTCTTCAAAATCACTCCAAATTCTCCAAGTCCGAGTAAAAAATATGAAACCCTTCAAAAATTCATGAAGAAGAATTTAAATAGCTTTGCCCAGTCATGGCTGCATCTGCAGCTCCATGGCCGCATCTGCGTTTCTTGTTTTTGCGGTCAAAGCATCGCTTCTATAGAAATATCTACTTCTGCGGTTGAACTTCCGCTCTTGCGCCTTCGACTTCTATGGACGTATCTCCGCATTTGCGGATCCCCTATAGAATCTAAAATACCGCATATGCCGTCCTACTGTCGCATCTGCACTCCGCAGATGCTGTCACCTGATCCGCACATGCGGTCCTGCCACTTTTGTGGGTCTCCTCTTGCTTCCACGATGCCGCTTCTGCGGTCCCAATTCTACAAAATCAAAAATACTAGAAGCAGCTGCAATTTTTCTTAAGTTCACAACCAAAACTTCCCGTTAACCATCCGAAATCACCTTGAAGCCCCCAGGACCTCATCCAAAAATACCAACACCACATATAACATCATTCAATCTTGTTCCAATAATTAAAATACCTCAAACAACACAAAACCATCATTTTTATCGAATTTAAGCCTAAGTTCTTTAAAAATTCCGAAATACATATTCGATAAAAAACCTAACCAAATCACCTCTAAATGGTCTTAAATTTTTCACACACATCCCAAATCACCTAACGGAGCTACTACAACTCCCGAAATTCCATTTTGACCCTAGGATCAAAATCTCACATATCAACCGGAATTGCCAAAATACTAACTTCGCTAATTCAAGCCTAATTCGATACTGGACCTCCAAAATTACTTCTGTTCACACTCATAATTCACAAATCATCCCCTGAAACTAACTGAATCATCGGAATCGACATTTGAGCAGCTTAACACATAAGTCAACATCCGGATAACTTTTTTCAAAACAAGTCTTCCTCTAAGTGTCTCATTTCCTTCTAAAACTAATCCAAATTAACTCGTTCAAACAAGACTTTTATAATGACGCATAAAGAAACAGAAATTGGGGAAATGGAACAGTAACTCACGTGATGATGGGTCGGGTCGTCACAGTAAGTCTCTGTATCAACCATGCCGCTACACCAACTAGGCCACTATAGATACATGTGCATATGAAACTAAAATGCACAACAAGTGTAGCATGAGTACGAAAACACTGAGTATCCAATAAGTATCTAGTCTAACTTCAATGAATAGTGATGAGGGGTCGACTCCTACACTTACTAGTGGTCGAATAATATCGTGTACAATAATGGGGTGAATAAATATGAAATAAAGTAAATATATGAACTAAAAAGGTATGTAACACGTGAGCGATTCCCATATTTATAATTTCTCTAGCTCTTATCGTAGCCAATATATATATATTAACGAAGTTGTCACAATATATATATATATAGTGTACATTAACGAAGTTGTCACAATTCTAATCAGGGAAAAAAACCCTCAGATACACTGGCTTCTAGCCAAATGTCACACACTATTCCATGAGAATAATATGTGTGTGTGTATGTCTATATATAAATTTATATATAGGAAATGACGAGGCGTACGAGCCGATTCAACATAAAAGAAAATTGTGCACTGCCAGATGGTTAAATGGCATGAACCATAGATGCATCTATTAGCCTGCCAAGGCGATCGGCCCCCTCCATCAGAGTAGTGGGAGGAAATATCCCGCTCCCAAATCATACGTACGACGCAGTCAAATATAGATTTAAGAAATTTTTCTCTCACGAATCATATGCGATTCTATCAAATATAAATTGATCAATAAATCAAAATCCTTTTCTTGATTCTTTTCATAAATAGAGACAATTCAACGTGAAGCTTATAAGGCAATTCACATGGCTCGCGAAACATACATGCGACGTAATTACTCATAGATATCATAAGCTATTATAAGATTGGTCAATTCTTTTTGAATATACTAAGAAAGGAAACACTTAAATTCTTAAATTACTAAATTTCTTCCTTCCAACACAATTATTTCGCATATCTCAATCTTATTTCTTCTCAAAGCAAACAGTAAATATAAATCAATAATAATATCAACAAGGCATGATGTAGCCTAAATCTACCTTGATATAGGCATAATAGTAGCTACATACAAACTCTCGTCGCCTTATGCATACGTAGCCCCCTCAAGTATGAGCACATATTTAGTTATTTCACCTATGGGGTTAATTCCTTCTTAGAAGATTAGAAAGGATACTAACCTCGCTTTGAAGTTCCATAACCGTCTTCCAAGCCTTTCCGACAACTCAAACAGATTATCAACGCTCCAAAGCTAACCAATAATTATGAAAACCCATTAATATATGCTCAGATACTCATTATAATCTAATTTATAACAATTTATAATCCCGATCTAAAAGTCAATAAAATCATAATCGGGCCCACGTAACCGGATTCCAAAAATTTTTAAAAAAACTTTACCATAAACCCATGAACTCATACATATAATTGATTCCAAGTTCCATGGAAAAAATCATGGTTGAAATCCAAAAATACAAATTCTAGATTTTTCCACCAAATTCCCAAGTTTCTACTGATTTTGTAAACTTATATCCATCCATAAATCGTGTATTTATCTCACAATAAGTGGGAATCACTTACCTTGATATTGATGACAAAGAATGGGCTCCATACTCGCTCCAAGACGGGCTCTCAATGAGGAAAATGAGGTGAAAATGAGCCAAACCCTTATTTTGAAAGAACACACTGCCCGAAACCCGATTTTTGCACCTACAGCCACTTGACGTCTTCAGTGGTTCTGCATGTGCGGCCTCACTACAGTTTCTGCGATCTTGTACAAAGCCCCTTAACACCTTATCTGCGACTCCCATTTGCTTATGTGCTTCCGCTTCAGCGACGCTAAGGACGTACGTGCAGTCTCGCTTCTCCGGAACTTGACCGCATCTGCTGTCCACGCCTCCCGCATTAAAATCCGCTTGTACGAGTCCCTTCCTGCTCCTTCCGGTCCGCACATGCGACGCTGTTAATGCAGATGCAGTTACACCAGAAGCCCAGCTCCTTCAGCCCTACCTCAAATTCCATTTTCTATCTGTTAACCACCCAGGATCCACCCGAGGCTCCCGGCACCCTGTCCAATCACACCAACTAGTCTTATAACATAACACGAGGTAGCTTGAGGCCTCAAATCACATAAAACGACGCTAAAATCGTGAATCACACTGCAATTAAAGCTTAATGAGCTTTAGAATTTCAAACTTCTATATTTGATGACGAAACCTACAAAATCTCGTTCGATTGACTTCAAAATTTGCAGACAAGTTATATTTGACATTGCGTACCTTCTCCAACTTCTGGAATCGGAATCGGATCCCCATATCAAAAAGTCCACTTCCGGTCAAACTTCTCAAATCCTTCAAATTTCTATCTTTTGCCAAATGACTGCAAAATGACACACGGACCTCCAAATTCACTTCACAACGTACTCCCAATACCAGAATCCCCAAACAGAGCTATTCCCAGATTTAGAATCCTGAATAGACATTGATAACACTGAAATGCACCGCAACCCAAATTTATGAAACTCTTTCCAAAATGCTAACTTCCACGATAGGCGCTGAAATGCTTACGGCTCATCCAAAACCCAATGTGGACATGCACACAAGTCCGAAATCATCATATAAAGATGTTGGAACTTTCAAATCACGATTTCGAGATCGTTTCTCCCAACTTTAAGCTTCTTAAATGAGAATTCTCTTTCCAAATAAATTTTGAATTCCCCGAGTTTTAATTCCGACCACGCTTACAAGTCATAATGCGTGAGATGATACTGCTCATGGCTTCAGATCGCTGAACGATGCAGTAGAGCTCAAAACAACTGGTCGGATAGTGACAAGCTCCACGATAGATGTAGTTTATTAGCTATTGGTTTAACCTAATTTAATATTTTCGAGATAAACATGCCTACTAAGTTCTTAATTATCAATCATATTGTATGACTAAGTTCTCAATTATTTAATCTACTAAAATTATACATTTGACGGTTTAGTGAGATTGATATTAGATTGTCTCTATCTGCTATTGAGGGAGAGATAATGGCTACTTATGCAAGTAAGTTAGCCTTTCTCCTTAACTCCGGCCGTAATAAAACAATAGAGAGATCCCGGGTATTTCTCCAAGTACTTGCTGATTAGCTTTCCCTTCCCTAGCCGGTGATTAAAATCAGAGAAAAAGAAGAAAAAGACATAAGTTCTTGATGTAAAAAGAAAAGGTAAGAAAATATCCCTAAAATTTATAGGAAAGTAATACCCTTTTTAAAATAAAATAAGAAAAATGCAAGAAAATTTTTCTTACAATTTCTAACATAAATAAATAAAAAATACTTTTTTTAAGAGGGAATCCAGTTAAAAGAAGGAATCCGACTTCCACATGAAATTAGATGAACTTGTAATAGGCAAATTAAATCCCTATCACCAAAATGCCTACAGTTATGAAGAAAAGAACAGTACAATTTCCTAATGATTGGGGTAATATTACAAAAATATTTAAATGTAACTTTCAAATATATACTATCGTAGAAGTATCAAATTCGGCTTATCCGTACTTTATAGACAACTTTTTCTTTACTTGTATCTGAATTCGGAAAAGACAACTTATATATATTTCAAATTTTCAACTTTTTTTTTTATTTGTCAATGAGAAAAGATAAATTAGGAATTCAGTTAAATATAGGATGGGTTAAATAATATTTTTGGTTTTCTAAGCGCAGAAAATCTATAATGACAATGTGAAATATTTCGAAATATACAATCTGAAATTTTAACTGTAAATCTTAATACCTACAGAACTCCCATATCCGAAAATTTTATAATTACAAAAGAAATATTGTACGATTTTCCTAATTAAGTGAGTAATTTGTAGTTTATAATAGAAAATTTAGTAGCACATGCATATTGTAAATGCTCACGTAAAAAAAGGATCTAAAATTAAGTTAACACATCTTCTCTATATATATATATATATATATGAGTAATTTGTAGTTTATAATAGAAAATTTAGTAGCACATGCATACTGTAAATGCTCACGTAAAAAAAGGATCTAAAATTAAGTTAACTTATCACACACACATATATATATATATATATAAAAGAATGTGATGTGACACCTCTTAGAGGCAAGGATTACTATATATCTTTTTTCTCCTTTTTTGGGTTTTTTCTTCTAATTATTTTGATTTATTTTATTAATTAAGAGCCCCTAAGCCCTTTTAGGGATGTAAAAAACGGTTTTCACATTTTTTTTAACGGTTTCCACATTGAAGCATCCGTTCGGGAGAAAAAACGACAACTAAGTATTATTTTGCCATTCAACTCCACTTCAGTTACAACTTTTAATAATTTAAACTGTAACATATAAACATTGCCGCATTGCAGCATCTTCGTATCCACACTTCACAAATCTAAATCCTTAAATTACTTTTTTCCTGATATTTTAGTATTGTGTTGATTTGGAGTCCCCCGCTATTAACAACAATATAGTATTGCAAAATTTATGGGCATGGTAAAACAAATTTGTGTGTTCACTTGGAATTTCAGATAATGATTTGGGCGAGTTTAATTTCTTTTTGGTTTCTCATAAAATTTTACTATTTGAAGCTAACCTTTTCATTTCTTTTTCATTTCTCTTTTCCTTGTGTAGTCTCTCGTCTCAATTTATAATAGATTTGATTAGTGTTTTGAGATAGTAAAAGTAGTTATTAGGAGAAAGAAGCAGACTTCTCAAAAAATTTGTAGTATATTTTTTCTTGTGATCTCTCCTTTCAATTTATAAAAGAGTGGTGTAAAGAGATGGTACAGGTATATATTAGGAGATAGAAACGGGTTTTTTGAAAATTTTGTAATAAAAGTTTGGATAGAAAATCCTGAGATGGACTGTATGAGAAGAAAAAAAAAATCAAAGGGAATAACAAACAAAAAGATTAAAAAGTATGGAAAGAGGTATAGAAAAACTCTTATCAACTACTCTTTGTCTTTCCTTTTCTCATAAAACTCTTTTTCTAATATTGTCATCATCTTTCATGGACTTGCCTTCTATTTTATGCAGCTTCGAAAGTTTTAAATCTTATTTGGAAAACTAACGAACGCATGATTTATTGTTCTAATTTATAATCTTTCTTCATTCGTCAATAACCTTTTAACATCCTCTTATTGATAGTCATCTTCTGTTCTAATTAATCTTTTTCTGTTGGCCTAGGCAAGCTTAGTGGACACTGCGTCAAGAAAGTTGTCCTCTATGCACGAAGAGTGGAGGCGTGTTTGTTTATGCACATGCTGATTTAGGAAATAATTATATATAATATATGATGGTTAAGTTAAAGGTAACTATTAACCTTTCTTAATTATCTTCATGTTAAAGTTAAACCGATTAATATGGTCTTACAAATGCTTATATCTTCAAAATACAATTGCTCTTTTATCATATGGGATTTCTGCAATAGATAAAAAGATTATAGATTATGCATATTAATTATGCTGTTGTATATTATATGTATCACTTTTGTTACGTCGTTGTTCTTTACCCATTAACATTTCATTTATCTTTTGTTACGTATTCAACTAAAAATATGAAATTTCCAAAAATGTGACATATAGAAAGATCTCATAAATACGGATTGAGTATTAAAAGAAAATGAGCAAATCAAACGGAGAACCCACCTATAGTAAAGAGTTTTACCATACCATTCATGTAAAGAATAATTGTTGATATATTTGTATATATACAAATAATATGTTATTGCCTTTACGGATTTTGAAACACATTTTAAATACCATGAATTTTTTCATGTCATCCTTAACAGAGAATGGAAAAGGTGCAAATTTATTTGTTTTATATTTTTTTTTATTTCACATATCTTAATTGTTTTGGAAATTCTTAAATAATATATAAAAATATAACATTAATTATTACAGTTGGAAAATAGACAAGATAAAATCAACAGAGGTTAATATCTAATTCTTTTAATCATAAATTGTATAATTATTTAAATCATATTTGTAATCTTTATTGATGACTGCGCATAGCGCGGGCAAATTAACTAGTTACTACTAACAGGGGGAATTAGGAAGCGTAATTCACAAAGAATACCTCTTGGCCAAAGGAATAGATCCGATTTTAACAAATTAACGCATTTTTCTTTTTGGGGAGATGTGGGGAGTAAATGGGATTTTAAATTATACATTTTGTATTTAATAAAAGAAGACCATAATGAACAAGACTTAGCAAAGCATAACAAGTCAAGATATATATATATCAATAAATAAATAAGAACTATATTATTATATATTAGAAGGGTATCTCATTTATCGGGGTCTATAAATAACGACATTCGAACAGCAATAAAATGCTCATACATAACGCGCCAAATAACGATTGAAAGTATGGCATTACTTACATTTAGTTTCGTTATTGCTATACTTATCATGGCAGCCTCAAGTTAGTATATATCTCAATTTAGCTCTACATTGATTTCTAATATTATTGTACTTGTAATATGTTCTATGAATATGTGATTTTCTATATATTTCATACATATATATGTATAAATGTGACCACCAAAGGATGTGGTGCAGTGGATGAGACTGTCATTCCCTTAACTAGAGGTCTCGGATTCGAGCCCTGGGTATGGAAAAATCCTTGGTAGGGAGTGCTTCCCGCCACAAGGGGCCCTACGCTGCACGAATCCGGATATTGTCAAACTCCAATGTGGGTACCGGACACCGATTGAGAAACCAAAAAAAAATAACAATGTATAAATGTGCATGTCTTCCTTCGTATGCATGATGTATTAAGTGTGATTTTTTTTATTTTTTATCAACCATCGTTGGATTCTGTTAATTATGATTGTGAAAATTCTCAGTTAATATGCTCTGCTTCTCAAAGACGCAAGTGCTAGCTGCATCGGATGCAGATCATATTCTTTCAGGGCTCAAGAAAAGATTACTCCCACAGCTCAGTGATTTGATTACTTGTTTTAAACCTTGCACTTCGGACACTGATTGTAGCGATGGTTGGTATTGTACTACTTGTAAGT
Source organism: Nicotiana noctiflora (assembly GCA_032618575.1). NCBI lineage: Eukaryota > Viridiplantae > Streptophyta > Magnoliopsida > Solanales > Solanaceae > Nicotiana > Nicotiana noctiflora. The sequence continues at coordinate 21,347 of JASVEL010011331.1, read as the reverse complement.
GGTGGTTTGGAATTGGACCAAATGGTGATGGAATAAAGTGTTATGCGAATTAGTGTCCAATGGCAACGAACTCTGCAACAAATTCCTATTATGCTTTCGTGTGTCATGTTATTTCAATGTTTTCTTAGTCTTTTAAGATAATTTCATCCTTCCAACTGTATGCGAATAAAAAACAGTCAAGTGGATGACTTTTTATCTAGAAATGACAATTGAGTATGCTTTTGATGTAGTTGTATAATTCATAATCATTTGTTGTCGTGCTCTTGAGAAATCTCTCTAAAGTAAAGTAAAAAATTTCCACGCACAAGAAGTACAACTATGCAACATGTACGCGATTCCAAAATTTAATTTGATAGATTCAACGGTTCTTACAGTTGAATCTATTATGTATACCTTTTAAATTAATTGTTCAAACGGAAAAGGGCCAAATATACTCCTCTACTTTCAAATATGGTTTACTTGTACCCTTCGTTATACTATTTGGTCATCCATACCCCTACCGTTATACTATTGGGTTATCTATACCCCTACTATCTGTATAGATAACCCAATAGTATAACGGTAGGGGTATGGATGACCCAATAGTATAACGAAGGGTACAAGTAAACCATATTTGAAAGTAGAGGGATATATTTGGCCCTTTTCCGTATTTTCAATCGTAGAAATGTGCCTTTTTTTAACAAAGTATTAAGAAAAATATGTCATCTAAATTAAAATAGAGAAAGTAATATTTACTTTGTATTATATTAAAAGGAATTAATATTGGTTACATATATACTATTTGCGATGAAATAGTGTTAAATGGCATGTTGGGTAGCTAGGAAGGTGCCTCCGGCACTTATTCTGCCAGTTAGTGCTAGAATATTGGTGATTTGTCTCCCAAGGAACCACAAGAGGAGCACGATAATTAAACAACATTTATATATGCTTAACAAGAATAAGTATCCCACAAAGAAAACTTTTGATATCCCCTCTTCTTCAGTTCTGAATCTAAAGAGAATCTGATAGCGTCATATGTTAGTAAAAAAAGAATCTGACAAAAATAGATGCCACATACACAAAATCCTTTGTACGCCACTCGGTCACTGCATGCAAAAAAGGCATGGTGATATCTTGTGGTAATCTGCTCCTTAGACCAAGTCTTAAACTAGTAATACTAAAAGATAGGATTTTACGTAACACCCTCGTGAAAGCTCTCGTACGGCCAATATCTTTTGATTCCATCTCAGTTACTAAGTGTATGTGGTGATTAATTATGTGAACCCTACTAACTAAGTTTTTTGGATTCCATCTCAGATTCTTTTTTACTAACATATGACGCTGTCAGATTCTCTTTAGATTCAGAATTAAAGAAGAGGGGATATCGAAAGTTTTCTTTGTGGGATACTTATTCATGTTAAGCATATGTGAATGTTGTTTAATTCCCGTGCTCCTCTTGTAGTTCCTAGGGAGACAAATCACCAATATTCTAGCACTAACTAGCAGAATAAGTGCCGGAGGCACCTTCCTATCTACCCAACATGCCATTTAACATTGTTTCATCGCAAACAGTATATATGTAACCAATATTATTTCCTTTTAATATAATACAACGTAAATATTACTTCCTTTGTTTTAATTTAGATGACATATTTTTCTTAATACTTTGTTCCAAAAAAAAAGGCACATTTCTACGATTGAAAATACGGAAAATGGCCAAATATATCTCTCTACTTTCAAATATGGTTTACTTGTACCCTTCGTTGTACTATTGGGTCATCCATACCCCTACTGTTATACTATTGAGTTATCTATACAGCTATTAGAGGTATAGATAACCCAATAGTATAACGGTAGGAGTATGGATGACCCAATAGTATAACGAAGGGTACAAGTAAACCATATTTGAAAGTAGAAGGGTATATTTGGCCCTTTTCCGTTGTTCAAAATATAATAGTTTAAACTTTTTATATTTTTTATCATGTATATTTATAATCCGTGTATAAAATATTGAGTTTAGATAAACACAATACTCATGCTCGACAACCTCCGCTGCCTTTAATATAAAGCACATAAATTGCAAACTTCTTGTCTATCAAAATTATAAAATTGTTGTTCATTTGTGACATTTATTGAAGATATGAACAATAAAATACATATCAAAGACCTATGCTAACTATAAGGTCAGATGCGGACACAGAATTTAAAGGTAGCAGGTGCACTGTAACAGTACCTTAACAATATTTATAGGCAATAGGGTCACGACGAAAATAATTACTCGATGGTTTTAGGCGGACTAATAACTAGTGGTTGCATATGAGCTTTGAAAATTAGGGAAGAAGTTTTTTGTGTGGAGAGAGATAATTGTAGAAGAAGCTTTTGATATAGAGATTTACCTAAAAGTAAAGGGGCGGGTCCATTAAAAAAACTAAATCAAATACACTATAGTAGGCGTGTTGAAATTCTCTCAAAGAGAGAGAAATGGTTACTAGTAGGCCTGTTGCCGTTGAAATTACCAAATGACAACCAATCAAAAATATTAATTTTATTGTTGAACCTGAGATTCAAACTTGGGTCTTGAAGAAGCCAACTACTCCACAAACCAACTCTTCTACCCAATTTTGTGATTAAGGCTGCAACATAATATATTTATAGGGGTCCTTCTTGTATTAACTTATATATATAGAATATATATACAATATTTTTACCGAGGCCAACGGGTGCCCGTGCCTGTGCCCCCCACCCCCAAGCGTAGGTCCGCCCCTGTATAAGGCAAAGAAATCTTTGTATTATATTTCTTCTATGCACAATTTAATTATTCTTTAAAGATTCCACATATTGTCTTAAAAAAGGAAATAATTAATTTCTGGATTATTTTACTATACCGGTAATAGGAGGGGCATATCTAGTTCTTAATATATGGGTTCATACGAACTCATGCTCCTTACTCTGAATCATGTATAACAATGTTATATGTTTTCAGAATTACTTAAATTTATGAGTGTGAACCTCATATGTTGCAATAACTATTAGCTCTCTACAGATAAACTTAGCGGTTCAAAACACACTTCCAATGGTCCTGTTCTTATATATATATATATATATATATATATATATATATATATATATATATATATATATATATATATATATATATATATATATAGTCAAATGAAAGTCCTAGATTTTTGACCTATAATTTTGAAAGGGAACTGGGTTCAAGGTAAGAGACTAAAGTTAAATCCTTCAAATGAGAGTCCTAGATCCACTTCTAATAGTGCACCCATCCTCTTGAAATCCGGGATCCGCCGAAATAACCTCTCTGTCCTCCTAGATAGGAATAAGATTGTGTACATTTTACTCTCTTTAGACTCCATTTATAAAACTTCACTGAATATATTATTATTGTTGTATGACTAGTCTCCCAAACTTTTAGATAATTAATTAATAAATGATTTTGATTGACAAACCGGTGATGATCCAAAAGGTCAACACTTATTTAGACACAAATTCAGTGTTTCGAGGCCTAAAACCTCCTTTTTTTTATCTCACCTCGATTTGTGTGCGTGGTCCAGACCTATATCCAGAAAGCCTTCTATGTGAAAATATGAGAAATAGAAATTCTTGAGTTAAAATTTGATTATGGTTGACTTTGGTCAACATTTCTAGCAAACAACACTGATCCTTGTTCCGACTATCCTGGAAGGTTTGCAGTAAAATATGGGACTTGGGCGTATGACGGAAAATAAATTCCGAGGTCCCAAGCCTTAGAAATCAATTTTTGAAAGAAATCGTTTTACTAAAAATATAAGAGTTTTCGGAAATTTGATTATATTTGAAATTTATGGTATCATGCTTGTATTTTGATTCCGGAGCCTGGTACAGGTTCAACATGACATTTAAGATGCGCCTGTGAAATTTTGTGAAAATGGAGTTTATTTGACGTTGAGAAATAATGAACTTAAAGTGTACTTGAGAAAAATGATGAGTTTTGAGATTTAATTCATGGTTTTACATGTTATTTTGATGATGAGATCGCACGAGTACACCCATATGATGTTTTTGAATTTGTATGCACGTTTGGTTTGGAGTTCCGAGAGCTCGGGTGAGTTTCGGGTACGTTACGGGATGTTTTACACTTAAAACATAACTGTTGCAGGTTCAAAGAAGTTCCGGATCTCTGAACCCCCCGGTGTGGTCCGCAATGATTTTGTGTGACCGCGGAGGGGCCTTTGCATCCACAAAGGATTTTGTGCGGTTTGCGGTGGGGACCTTGCGGCCGCACTCGATTTTGTGCGATCTGCGGTGTGATTCGTAGCCACAGTCCTTTTTGTGTCGTCTGCGGATAGGGTCTAAGAGGGGTATATTTAAACGGGATTTTCAACTATTTTACACTTCTCAAAACCCTAAAAAATATAAGAGGCTATTTTCCAAAAGCTATTTCTTCTCCAAAACATTAGTAAGTGATTATTAACTCATTTTCTTTACTCCTTAATGTTTTTTACCGATTTCATCCTAGAAACTCGGATTTTCATGGTGGAATTGGAAATTTTGGCTAAAACCTAAGAACATTGAAATTTGGAGATTTAGACCTCATATTGATGTCTACTTCCAAACCAAATTATATATTTGGACTTGGGGGTGAATGAGTTATCGGGTTTTTATCCGAATGTTGAGTTTGGACCAAGCTGGTCCGGGGTCGATTTTTGTCCTTTTTGGGAAAAACTTTAGAAAAATTATTTCCATGGATTAAAATTGATTCATTTAGCAATTATTGATATAATTAAATACTTTATGGCTAGATACGAGCGAGTTGGTGGTGGAATCAAGAGGTAACGCGATAGTTGAGGTATGAATTCTATTTGTGGCATCGAGGTAAGTGTTTAGTCCAACCTTAGCTTAAGGGATTAGGAGTTGTATCTTATTTGTTACATGTTAACTGTAGAGTACGACGTATAGTCATGGTGACGAGTATCTGTACATCGGTATCAAGCATGCCCGTGAGTCTTGTATTGTAATTTTTATGACTCCGATGTGGTTTATTTTGCTTCATATGAGAATTTTATTATTGTTCCCTTGCCGAAATGTTAATGTGATACTGTTTTCCCTTACGGGAATGTTATTGTGATATTATTGTTCCCTTGTTGGGATGTTGTATATTATTCTTCCCTTGTTGGGATGTTATTGTAATATTATTGTTCCCTTGCTGGGATGTTATTATTAGGCTATTGTTCCTTTCTCGGGATTCTTATATGATTGGTATTGATAAATGAAATGGGAGCGGTTTGCATGCCTGCAATGGTAGCATATGAAAAGAGTGTGTTCCACGCCTGCAATGGTAATACGTGAAATGTGAGCGGGTTGCACGCCTGCAATGGTAATATATAAAATTGGAGCGGGTTGCACGCCTACAACGGTAATACATAAAATGCGAGCTGGTTGCACTCTTGCAAAGGTAATATATGAAATGGGATCGGGTTGCACGCCGGCAACGGTATTACATGTGTACTTGTTCTTCTTATGTCTTTATCTTTGTTTGTAATTGATTTATGGCATTCCTTACATTTCTTTAATGTTTTTTTATTGTTATCTGTTACTCCCCATAGCATGTTCCCCCACCAAAAAAAATTATCTGCTTCTATTTTTGTTGTATATGATTTAACTACAAAAGTTAATTTGGTAGTCTGGTCCTAGCCTCATCACTACTTCGTTGAGGTTTGGCTAGCCACTTGCCAACACATGGGATCGGTTGTGCTGATACTACACTCTTCACTGTGTGCAGACACTGATACTGGAGCATTTGGACTACAGTGAGGGTGTTGTCTTCAATCCAATCAGGCGATCTGAGGTATTCCTGCAGTCTTCCACGGGCCTTGGCGTTTCTTCCTATCTTTCCTCTCGCTGTTTTTACTTATTTAGAGATGGACTTATATATTTCCATTCAGACCTTATTTGTAGAATTTTTATGTAGTCCATGACCTGTGACACCAAATTTTGGATAGTATTGTACTTCAGAATATGTAGCAGTGTTTGGTTGAACATGTTAATCTCAATTATTTTAAATTGTTGAACATGTTTAATAAAAAGAAAGTAATGACTTTATAATATTTGGCTTGCCTAGTTTTCACGAGTAGGCACCATTACGACACCCGGGGGTGGAAAATTAAGACTGTGACAAGTTGGTGTTAGAGCTCGAGGTTACCTAGGTCTCACGAATTACGAACAAGCTTAGTAGAGTCTGAGGGATCGATATGGTGACGTCTGTATTTATCCCTAGAGGCTACAAAGATAGGAAAAACTTCCTATCAATTCTTTCCTATCATGCAGTTTGGTTTCGCAATGTTAATTGACATTCTACTCTGTTCTTTCGTAGATACCGACAACACGCTCCTCCTTATCCGCTGAACAGCAGCCCGGGTCCCCAGTAGCAGCTCCCACGAGGGGTAGATGGCGAGGATGAGGCCGTGCTATAGGTCGAGGTAGGGACAGAGCTCGGCCCAAAGCAGCAACACCTGTGGCGGAGCCTCAGGTTGAGTTTGACGAGGAGGTGTTTGACCTAGGCAATTCCAGCAAGACCAGCTCTAGTCCCATAGGGGTTCATTGCTACCCCTATACTTCAGGATGCTCTAGTCTATCTAGTGGGCCTTATGGAGAGTGTCACTCTTGCAGGTCTTCTCCCTGTAGCACTAGCCATCTCTCAAGGTGGAGGAGGAGCCCAGATTTTTGCTATATGCACTCCGGAGCAGATGGCTCCCTAGTTTTAGACTCCAGCAAGTCAGCTATTTGGAGCACTTCAGCCGGGTATGGTAGCCCAGTCTAGTGATGGAGTAGCTATGTTTGATGATGCCTTGTGGAGATTGGACAATTTTACCACGCTCTTCACTACCACTTTCAGTGGTGCATCTTCTGAGGATCCCCAGGATTACTTAGATAGCTGTCATGAGGTTCTCAGGAACCTGGGGATAGTGGAGGCCAACGGAGTGGTCTTTGCTACTTTTCGCTTATGTGGATCCGCCAAGATTTGGTGGAGAGATTTTTGCTTGACTAGGCCAGCTAGGTCACCAATTCTGACTTGGGATCAGTTTTCACAGCTATTTTTGGATAAGATTCTTCCCTTGACTCAGAGAGAGATCTATCGGAGGTAGTTTGAGCGTCTCCAGCAAGGTTCCATAATTGTTACTTAGTACGAGACTAGTTTTATTTATCTGGCCCATCATGCTCATCTTATACTTCCCATTGAGATAGAGAGAGAGAGAGAGAGAGAGAGAGAGAGAGAGAGAGAGAGAGAGAGAGAGAGAGAGAGGAGGAGGAGGAGGAGGTTTATTGGGGGACTCAATCAGCCTATTCAACTTTACATGGATAAGGAGATGGGGAGTGAGATTTGTTTTTAGGAAATAGCGAATGTGGCCAAGAGAGTTGAGATGGTTTTATCACAGGGAGGTGGTCAGGGGTCTGACAAGAGGCCTCATTATTTAGGCAGATTCGGTGGCGCCTCATCAAGTATTGGTAGAGGCCATCCTCCTAGACCTTTTCACTCAAAACTTCAAGCTTCTCACAGTGCCCTAGGTAGTTGTGGTTCTAATATGTGGTATTTTGATCAGCAATCCTGCAGTCTATTACCTACTCCAATCAGTACACCTCCACTTTAGAGATTTCAATGTCGTTAGCCTCAGCAGCCGAGGGCTTGTTTTACTTTTGGTGACATGAGGCACATTGCTAGATATTTTCCCTCGAGCACTGAGCAGTTCTTAGTGCCAGGGCATGCCATGGTTCATGCACCGAGTGTTCCATCACCCGCCCGACGAGCTAGAGGTGGAGGTAGAGGTTCTAGAAGTAGAGGTGGAGGTGTTAGAGGTAGAGCTCGGGCCGCTAGAGATGGAGGTCAGCCAGCAGTAGGTCATCCCAAAGATGTAGTCCACGAAGTTGAGGCCCAGCCCCGATGTTACATTCCTCTAGCCATGCCTGAGGTTGAGGCTTTCGATGCAGTTATCACATGCACAGTTCTGGTTTCTAGTAGGGATGCTTCAGTGTTATTTGATCCAGGGTCTACATACTCTTACGCGTTATCCTATTTTGTGCAGTATCTGGTCATGCCTAGTGATTCTTTGAGTGCTCGTGTTTATGTGTCTACACTGGTGGGTGATTCTATTGTGGTTGATCGAGTCTATCATTCTTGTATAGTTGTTATTGAGGGTCTTATGACCCGAGTAGATTTGTTACTACTGGATATGGTTGATTTTGATGTCATATTGGGGATGGAATGGTTATCACCTTACCACGCTATCTTAGATTTTCATGCCAAGTTTGTGAACTTAGCTTTACCAGGCCTACCTATGATGACCCGGTCTGTCATCACGAGACCATCTTGTTTCCCCCTTATTGTGTTGAATCATGTTCTATATCAGTATTAGAGTCTATCGGATGAATTTAGATTGATTCTGGTTGAAAATAAGGCATACAACCTCTTAGAAGGGAGTTTGTTTCAAAAAAGTCAACCTAAAGTTGACTATGTGCTTAGAGAGCTTGGATGCGAGTTTCGGTAGTTCGGTTTGCTTTGGGAGGTGATTTATGACTTAGGGGAGCAATCGAAATTCAAATAGAGGTCCGATGTAGAAATAGTCTTGAATTGGCGAAGTTAGAATTTTGGCAAAATCCGGTTGATAGGTAAGATTTTGATCCGGGAGTCGGAATGGAATTCTGACATTTGTATTAGATTTGTTAGGTGATTTTAGATATGTCTGCAAATTTTCAGGTCATTCAGACATCGTTTGGTCGGGTTATTGATTGAATGTGGGTTTCAGAAGTTCTAAGGAAAATTAGGGTTGAATCCGAGGTAATTTGGTAATTTTTGTGTTTAAGGATGTATTTTTATGATAGGAACAAGTTCATATGATGTTTTAGAGTGGGTTTGTATTATTGGTTGAGGTCCCGGGGGCTTCGGGATGGTTTCAGACGGTTAATCAGGCATTCTAGGTGTTGCATCAGGTCTGTCTTGAAATCTTCTGGTGTTTCAGCATCTGCGATGGGAGAGCCGCTTAAGCGGTCTCGTAGATGCGGCTATGTGATCGTAGAAGTGGCCCTTGGTGGCCTGGAGGTTTTCCGCAAAAGTGGACTTAGGTCCGCAGAAGCCGTCCCCGCAGGAGCGGATGGTGACTGCAGAAACGGTCCGGGGAGTCTTGGATAGAACCGTAAAAGCAGAACCGCTGGTGTGGTTGGGAGTGCGCAAAAGCGGATATCGTGGGTTTAATGAAAACCCACAAAAGTGGCTATTTTACCGTAAAAGATGGACTGCAGATGCGGTCAATGTGTCGAAGAAGCGGAAATCACTGAGGATTTAAGTGATCAGTGTATTAAAATTTTTAGAGGTGTAAAAATATTTGGGGCTACGAACTAAGAGAGGAATTGGGTGATTTTGAAGAGGAATTCATGGAGTATCACCAGATAAGGACTCTTGGACGTTGATTATGTCATTATGGTGTTAAAACATGGAATTAATCACTGAAATCTGAGAAATCAAAGTGTAAAAAAAGAGGTTTTTGCTTGAAGACTAAGAAATGGTAAAATGATGATTTTACGGGTCAAATAGACTTCGATTTTGCTAAATTTGATATTGATGGACTCGTGGTGAGATGAAGATTGCGAAAATGTGAATTTCATAATTTTTTGAGAAGCGGGCCCGGGGCTCGGGTTTTGGCAACTTCGTGTTTTTGGGTGTTTTTCGAGTTATTTCGATTGGGTTATGTTGTATTACTATTGATTTTGATCATATTTGGCACCTGTGGATGTTGATTCTCAAGGGAAAGGCATTGCGAACTAGTTTATGAGCCGGTTCGAGGTGGGTAATAGGTGTGGATAATGACCCGAGGGTTTGAAACCTCGATATATCACTATGTGACGATGTATTGAGGTAAGATACATATTCTACTGTGAGTGCGCGGTCAAATGTGATTTGGGACTATGGCTTAGTCCGACTGTGTGGCATTTTACTATGTTGTTGGCTATAAATGAGCCGGTAAACCTCCTACTTGGATGGTTGTGGATATATTTGGGCTGTGTGCCAGTTATTTGGATCCCGTGAGAACCGTTATCACTATTTCTCTGATTATAGCATGTTTTCATGATATTAGTCCTGAGCTAAATACTGTCTAAAAATGATTTGCAAATTCTGATAATTCTGAACATTGATTTTCTATAATCTCTACTAAACAGATTTAAAAATGGTATTATTTGTGCCTGTGAGGCTTGCATTGCATATAGCTGGACTGAAAGTGGATCGGGATGTGTGCCGCAGCATATATCACAGATATTGCGCTTGGGGTGTAGGAGCCCCTCCGCAGTCTGAACCCCCACATTGAGTGCGGGTACCCAAATGGATTGGGCTACGCGCCGTAGCGGTCATGTTCATACATATACATAGCATTTAGTCACTTTATCTGTTATTGCTTTCCCTAAGGCTTATACTGTTAAAAAGAATAAAATAAGGTATTATATAGCTTTACTGTGTGGTATTATTGGGTGTTCTTACCTTCAATATCATTATACATGCTTATTACCATTGAGTTGTAAGTACTCACTCTACTCCATGCACCTTGTGTGCAGATCCAGGTACTTCCTAGTAGGGCTGATTCTCCAACTGTGTCAGAGTTTATTTTGGACTGTCGAGGTAGTTGCCTAGCGTCTACAGGACCCGACTTTCCCTTGTTTTCTTCTACTTTTAGACTTTTTCCACATTTGTCAGATATATCATTGCTATATTCTTCGGTAGAGGCTCTTGACTTGTGACCCCAGATTCTGTAGGAGTATATTACACTGCTATTAGGATGTTTTTACATCTTATGCTACTTCGTAAGCTGTCCTATTATTAATTGGACTTGAAACAAAAATGTGATTTGGTAGCTTGGTGAAGTGAGTATTGGTCGGGCTGGCCTAGAAATGTGCTGGGCGTCGTGACAAGTTGGTATCAGAGCCTAGGTTACTAGGCCTCATGAGTGTTGAGCCAGTTAGTAATGTCTCACGGATCGGGACAGAGACATTTGTAGTTATCCTTGGGAGGCTATAGACCTTTTAGGAAACACTTCACATTCTTGAACTCTGTCGTGCGGTTTTGTTGTCCCAAGAACTGAACTTCTCTAATTTATTCTCTTGCAGATGGCAAGGACTCGTGGTATCGGACAAGGTGGACGACCACCATTGCCACCGGCTAGAGGCCATGGTCGCGGCCATGGTCGTGGTCGTGGTAGAGCAGCAGGGGAAGTGCTAGTAGACCCGCCTGTCGCCCCTATTTAGGATCATCCCCCAGTGGTTGAGGCTCCAGCAGCACCCGCTCAGGCACCGGCAGTGCCTATTGTTATTCCTGGCCTTCAGGAGGCATTGGCCCAGATATTATCTGTTTGCACTGGGTTGGCTTAGGCAGTTTCAGCTACTACTGCCACAACGATATCTCATACGGAGGGTGGTCATCAGACCCCCGCAGCTCGCACACAAAAGCAGGTTATACAGGGACTTCAAATGCTAGAGGAAGCCCTAGCTTAGGTAGTTGCACCGGCTGTTCCAGTTGCGTCAGTTGCGCCAGCCTCAGGGTATGTCGTTCCGGTGATGCCTTATGACGAGCAGCGTCGGTTAGAGAGGTTTGGCAAACATCAGCCGCCTACATTCAGTGGTACTGAGGGCGAGGATGCCCGGGGATTCTTGGACAGGTGTCAGAGGATGTTACATACAGCAGGGATTCTTGAGTCTAGTAGTGTATTTTTTACTACATTCCAGTTTTCTAAGCCATCATTCATATTGTGGGAGGAGTTCGAGAGGCGTAGGCCTGCAAGGACAACACCCTTTACATGGCAGCAGTTTTCCACTCTCTTTGTGTTGTAGTCCTGTAGACAGGAGTTGCTCCGCCAGTTTGAGTGGCTAGTTCAGGGTGATATGATAGTGACTCAGTACGAGTTGAGGTATACTTAGTTTGCCAAGCATGCTACATGGATGATCCCGACAGATCGGGAGAGGATCAGGAGGGTCATAGATGGCCTTAACTATTCTATTAGTATCTTGATGACCAGGAAGAGAGTAGTGGCATCATCATTCGAGGAGGTAGTGGACATGGCACGCCAGATTGAGGCGGATCGTCGCTGAGAGCGAGAGGAGAGGGAGGCCAAGAGGCCTCAAGGTTCGGGCAGCTATAGTGGTGCTCCATCAAGGGGCCAGTTTCATCAGGGCAGAAGTCATTCATCTAGACCTCCTCAGTCAAGCCGCCCAGAGCATATTGGAGCTTCTTCTGGTTATGGCCGTTAGGGTTATCAGCATGGCCAGTCTTCACTCAGCGCCCTCCTAGCTTAGAGTTCAGTACCTTCTTCTTTAGCCCAGGGTTAATCTACAGCGATGAGTTCCCTTTAGTCCCCTTCTCCAGCGCTGGGCAGTTGTTTTGAGTGTGGCGAGTTTGGCCACATTAGGAGGTAGTGTCCTTGACTTCGCAGGGGTAGGTCTCAGCAGAGGGATCATCCCTTCTATTCCATCCCAAGCTAGTAGGGGTGGGGGTCGGTCTTCTAGAGGTCGCCCCGAAGTGAGGAGTGATCGAGTGATGGTCAGGCACATTTCTATGCACTTCCAGATATGAGAGATGTTGTTACTTCAGATGCAGTGATCACATGTATTATTTCAGTTTTCCACAGAGATGCTTCTATTTTGTTTGATCCCGGGTCTACATATTCGTACGTGTCTTCTTATTTTGCTCATTATTTGGGGATGACATGTGGTTGTCTTGCCTTGCATGTTCATGTATCCACCCCGGTGGGTGATACGATTATTGTGGATCACATCTATCGATCATGTCTTATTTCTATTAGCGGTCTGGAGACCTAAGTGGATTTGCTATTGTTGGGTATGGTGGATTTCGATGTAATTTTGGGCATGGATTGGCTATCCCCGTGCCATACTATTTTGGACTGTCATGCCAAGATAGTTACATTGGCTATTCCTGATATTCCGTAGATTGAGTAGTGTGGTTCGACTGATTATGTCCCTAGCCGGGTGATTCCATTCTTAAAGGCTCAAAGGATGGTTGAAAAAGGGTGTTTATCATATTTAGCGTTTGTGGGAAATGTTGGAGCTGAGACTCCTAGTATTGATTCTTTGCCCGTTGTGAGGGACTTTCCAGATGTGTTTCCATCAGACCTGTCGGGCATGCCGCTGGACAGGGATATTGATTTTGGTATAGATTTGGTGCTGGGCACTCAACCCATTTCTATTCCTTCTTATCGTATGGCACCAGCTAAGTTGAAGGAATTGAAATAACAACTTTAGGAGCTTTTATATAATAGATTTATTTGCCCTAGTGTGTCACTGTGCGGTGCACCGGTGTTGTTTGTTAAGAAGAAAGACGGCTTAACGAGGATGTGTATTGATTATGGACAACTGAATAAAGTAACTGTGAAGAACAAGTATCCTCTACCACGCATTGATGATTTATTTGATCAGCTCTAGGAGGTGAGGGTGTTCTCGAAGATTGATCTTCGTTCAAGCTATCACCAGCTGAAAGTTAGAGATTCTTATATTATGAAGATAGCTTTCAGGATGAGATATGGCCATTATGAGTTTCTTGTGATGTCTTTTGGGCTGATCAATGCCCCAGCCGCGTTCATGCACTTGATGAACAGTATGTCCCGGCCATATTTGGATTCCTTTGTGATTATTTTTATTGATGACATCCTGGTGTACTCTCGTAGATATGAGAAGCATGCTCAGCATTTGAGAGTTGTATTGCAGAGGTTGAGGGAGGAGAATTTGTATGCAAAGTTCTCCAAGTGCGAGTTTTGGCTTAAGTCTGTAGCTTTTCTGAGTCATGTGGTGTCTTGTGATGGTATTCAGGTTGACCCAAAGAAGATAGAGGCAGTGTAGAGTTGGACTAGACCGTCCTCAGCTATGGAGATCCGGAGTTTTCTTGGTTTGGTGGGGTACTATCGCTGGTTTGTTCAGGGATTTTCATCCATTGCTTCGTCAATGACCAGGTTGACGTTTAAGGGTGCACTATTCATGTGGTCGGATGAGTACGGGGAGAGATTTCAAAAGCTCAAGACAGCTTTGACCACAGCTCTAGTGTTAGTCTTGTCATCAGCTTCAGGTACATATACCGTGTATTGTGATACATCGAGAGTGGGGATAGATTTGTGTATTGATGGAGCAGGGTAGAGTTATTGCTTATGATTTGGAGTTAGCTGCCATAGTTTATGCCTTGAATATTTGGAGGCACTATTTGTACGGCGTGTCCTGTGAGGTGTATATTGATCATTGCAGTCTCCAACACATGTTCAAACAGAAGGATCTCAATTTGAGGCAACGGAGGTGGCTTGAGTTGCTCAAGGATTATGATATTACCATTCTATATCATTCGGGAAAGGACAATGTAGTGGCCGATGCTTTGAGCCGAAAGGTAGTTAGTATGGGCAGCTTGGCATATATTCCAGTTGGGGAGAGACCCTTTTCATATGATGTTCAGGCGTTGGCTAATCGTCTAGTTAGGTTGGATATTTCAAAGCCCAGCAGGGTGTTGGCTTGCGTTGTTTCTCGGTATTCCTTATATGATCTCATTCGTGAGCACCAGTATGATGATCCGCACTTTCTTGTCCTTAAGGACAGAGTTCAGTATGATGATGCCAGGGATGTTACTATTGATAGTGATAGTGTGTTGAGGATGTAGGGCCAGATTTGCTTGTCCAATGTAGATGGCCTTCATGAGTGGAGGAGTCCTATAGCTCGTTGTATTTTATCCATCCAGGTGTCGCGAAGATGTATTAGGATTTGAGACAGCATTACTGGTGGAGAAAGATGAAAAAGGATATTGTGAGTCATGTAGCTCGGTGCCTCAAGTATCAGCAGGTCAAGTATGAGCATCAGAGGCCCGGTCGCGTGTTTCAGTGTATAGATATTCCCAAGTGGAAATGGTAGAGGATTACTATAGACTTTATTAGTGGTCTCCCTCGGATAGCGAGGAAGTTTGATTCCGTTTGGGTGATTCTGGATAGGCTGACCAAGTCAGCTCACTTCATTCTTGTGTGCACAACATATTCCTTAGAGCAGTTAGCAGAGTTATTCAGTTTACTTTGTAGTTCTGGAGGATATTCCAGCGAGAGTTGGGTTCACAGGTTAAGTTGAGCACTACATTTCATCCACAGACGGACGGACAGTCCGAGCGTACCATTCAGATCTTGGAGGACATGTTGCGTGCATGTTTTATTGATTTTGGTGGTTCTTGGGCTGATTACTTGCCTCTCACGGAGTTTGATTATAACAAAAATTACCAATCCAGTATTCAGATGGCGCCGTATGAGGCCTTATATAGGAGACGGTGTAGATCTCTAGTTGGTTAGTTTGAGCCCGGTGAGGCTAGGATGTTGGGGACAGAGTTGGTCCAGGATGCATTGGACAAGGTGAAGGTGATTCAGGAGAGACTTCGCACAGCCCAGTCACGCCAGAAGAGTTAAGCGGACCGGAAGGTCCGGGATATGTCATATTCAGTGGGTGAGAAGTTCTTGCTGAATGTTTCGCCTATGAAAGGCGTCATGAGATTTGGGAAGAAGGGAAAGATCGGTTCTAGATTCATTGGCCCTTTTGAGATTCTCAGGAGGATTGGAGAGGTGGCCTATATGCTTGATTTGCCACCCAGTCTATCGGGAGTTCATCCGGTATTCCACGTGTCTATGCTCCACAAGTATGTTGGGGACTCATCGCATGTGTTGGAGTTTACTACAGTTCAGCTAGATGATGACTTGACTTATGATGTGGAGCCTATAGCTATATTGGGTCATCACGTGCAGAGATTGAGGTCCAAGGATATTGTGTCAGTGAAGGTACAGTGGAGAGGTCG
This sequence comes from Nicotiana noctiflora, assembly GCA_032618575.1. Lineage (NCBI taxonomy): Eukaryota > Viridiplantae > Streptophyta > Magnoliopsida > Solanales > Solanaceae > Nicotiana > Nicotiana noctiflora. The sequence goes on along the minus strand of JASVEL010011331.1, from coordinate 5,515 downwards.
GCCCGTGGAGGATGCCACTTGGGAGACCGAGCAGGAGATGCGGAGCATATATCCACACATATTTGAGACTCCAGGTATGTTTCTTGACCCGCACGAGGATGAGCGATTGTTAAGTTGGGGAGAAGGGGACGACCTAGCCCATCGTCACGAGAGTTACCGCCCCGTTTCCCCTTTATTCTGTTGATTCATGTTCTATATCGGTATTAGAGTCTATCAGGTGAATTTGGATTGATTCTGGTTGAAAATAAGGCATGTAGCCTCTTAGAAGGGAGTTTGTTTTAGAAAAGTCAACCTAAAGTTGACTATTTGGTTAGAGAGCTCAGATGTGAGTTCTAGTGGTTTGGTTAGCTTCAGGAGGTTATTTATGACTTAGGGAAGCAATCAGAATTGAATTTGCAGGTCCGGTGTAGAAATAGGCTTGAATTGGCGAAGTTGGAATTTTGGCAAAATCCGGTTGATAGGTGAGATTTTGATCCAGGAGTCGAAATGGAATTTCAACAGTTGTAGTAGATTCGTTAGGTGATTTTAGATATTTCTGCAAATATTCAAATCATTCGGACATCATTTGTTCGGGTTTTTTATTGAATGTAGGTTTCAGAAGTTCTAAGGAAAATTAGAATTAAATCCGAGGTAATTTGGTAATTTTTGTGTTTAAGGATGTATTTTTATGATAGGAACAAGTTCATATGATGTTTTAGAGTGGGTTTTTATTATTGGTTGAGGTCCCGGGTGCCTTGGGATGGTTTCGGACTGTTTATCGGGCCTTTCTAGGTGTTGCATCAGGTCTGTCTTGAAATCTTCTGGTGTTTCCGCATGTGCGGTGATAATAGGTGAATTTGACTATAATTATACCCTAAATAATCACACTTTATTATGAGATTAATGTTGTTATGAGGACAAAATGCTTTGATTAGTGTTTGATTGTGTTTTACAGGTACATGTGATGCATTGGATGCCTTAAAAAGCCATTTTGAAGTCATAGGTTGATGAAAAGGCCAAGAGAAGAGCTAAAGTGAAGAGGTCTGGACGAAGCAGTAAAGAAACAGAAGTGTTGTTCATCCGCAGTCCACTCGCGGCAGCGGATGAACCGCGAAAAACGAAGCCCTTTGAAGTTTGACTGTTCGCGGTCCGCTCGCGGCCGCGAACGAACCGCGGAAGTCCCAACGGCAGTAATCCCAGTTGGACTCTAACTTAGATTTTAAGCCCTAAAACTTCTATATAAACTCCTAGTTTGCCCCATAGAGGCATGTACTTTATTTCATCAATACTTTTGCAAGGTTTAGTAGGAGAGATTCCTCTCAAAACTCTTTCTATTATTTTATATCAAGCAATTCTTTATGCTTTCAATTATTATTCTTGTTTCTTCAAGCATGAGTAGCTAAATTCTTTTCTAAGGTTTTGATGGAACCTATTGATAGATGAACTTATCGTTTATGTGATTACAAATTGTGACTTAGATTTCTATTTGTTCAACTTTATTCTTATTGTAGTTAATTGGTAGATGTCCCAATTAGCGGTGCCTATTTAGTGTACATAACTTGGAAAAGAGTGCATATTTAGGTTTATTGTTGAACAACACCACACCTAGGTTATTAGAGGAATCTATAATTTTAGGCGTAAAGGCGGGGTTAGGAATAACGAAGTCTTGGGTGCAATCTAAAGTGAACTATTCAAATTAAAGCTAGCTAGGGTAGCTCGGGAGAGTGCACTAGTAAATTATTGTAATTGCTCGGGAGAGGGTTACGATACACATAGCGTTCATGATTGATGGAATATATTAACAATTTGTATGAGCATAACGATAAGGGATTCCGTCAATAGGGGAAATCAATAACTTAGTCTTTCTCTATATTATTTCATTCAACATTCAATTCTTTCTTTTAAAGCATTCTTTAATTCTTGCAAAGTAGTTGTTCGAATCCACACATATATATATATTCAAAGTTTGGGAACTTGATTCGTAAGTACTTTTGGGGTTGTGAAAGTTGCAATTGGTAGGTTAATTCTCTGTGGGATCGATCTTGAACTTATTAAACCAAGTTATATTGACTACGACCGTTGCTTGGACGTGAACCATATTTGGCGCCGTTGCCGGGGACTTAACGGAATTATCAATTGCCATTGCCAGAACTTCAAGATTCTTGTGTATTCGGGTTCTTTCTACACTCTACATTGAATATTTTGACGTTTGTTGATTTGGGTATTCAGGTGCATGCCTAGAAAATCTGCAAGGACTGGAGAACTAATTGAAGGACTCTCAGACCCCGAGCAAACCTTCCGGGCACGTAACAAAGCCATCAAACAAATTCAACAATCTCAACAACCAATCAAACTAGACTTCGACATGGGTGACATGAACGCTCAAAACCAGCAAGCCGGGCTAAACATGCAAGAGGCACAGGAGGCACAAGAAGGTGCATTGTTCGATTGGGCACAACCCACAACGGATAATTTGGCAACTGCCATCGTTGTGCCAGCAATTCAAGCTGAGTCTTTCCAGATTACCAACAACATGCTTCACTTGTTACAAAACAAGGGATTATTCTCTGGGTCTCAGGTTGAAGATCCACAGCAACACCTCAAAAACTTTCTATCAATATGCAAAACACAAAGGCAACCGAATGAAACTCCGAAAGCTATCAGATTACTACTTTTTCCATTCTCAGTTACAGGAGCAACACAGATATGGCTAAACTCACTCCCAATAAACTCCATTGCAACTTGGGATGAGTTAGTCAAACAATTCCACAACAAGTTTCATCCACCCAACAAAACAGCTCAACAAATTGATGAGATTGTGAGCTTCAAACAAAAACCATTGGAAACACTACATGAAACTTGGGGGAGATTCAAAGGCATGCTTGTTATGTGTCCTCACCATGGGATTCCCGAACAGATGTTGGGTCAAAGGTTCTACATGGGACTTTCAGACAGTATGAAGAACATTGTAGATGCTTCAGCAGGTGGGGCTTTTCTGAGCAAGACTTGGAGAGAGGGCCAAAATTTGCTAGACAAGATGGCTCAAAATTCCGGGTGGACATCCAGGAATGCTCCTATCACACCAGTAGTACACTCTGTACCTCTGGATCCATCCAACACTCTGGAGGAGAACGTGGCAACTTTATTGACACGGATGAGCATCCTGACAAAGAAGGTGGAAGAATCAGGGGTTAAGCAGCAAGTTCACATTGTAGATACTACCAATTGTGGTTTATGCACATCTTGCATTAGCCAACCCATAGGTAATCCATGGGCTCCAGACCAAGAACATCATCACCAGCATGAGGATATGAACTATGTGGCTAACTATGGAGGACAGCGACAAGGTAATCAAAACTGGGGCCAACAGGCTCCAATGCAATACAGACCTTCCCAGCCACAATTCAATGCAGCAGGTATGAGGCCACCACACAACATGGCTCCATATCCTAGACCTCAGGAATTTCGGCAATCAGCAGCAGGGATATCATCCACCCCCAACACCACATGGGGGTAGGCATGACGATGGGTTTGCAAGGTTAGAAGCTATGATGCAGCAGGTAATTGGGTCAACTGCTAAGACCAATGAAAGAATAGATGCACATGATGCAGCGATCAAAAATATGGAAGTGCAGATGGGGCAGATTGCTATGTCACTTAACAATCGTCCTCAAGGGACATTACCTGTAGATACACAAACGAACCCAAAGGACCAAATCCCAAAGCAAATAATGGCAGTGACTCTGAGAAGCGGTAGAGATCTTGATGCGGAGAATGAAAGTGAAAAAATTGACAGACAGGCTGAGACACCTACTCCATTGCCCATTGAACCAGATGAATCCACTGGGTTGACAAAAGTCACAATCCAGCCAATTGCTAAAAATAAATAAGCACAACAGGGAACGGAGAAAGTAACGGAAAAAGTAGAACAGCAGATTGATGAGAGAGTGGTAGACAAAGATAAATCCCAAGTCACCGGGAAGAAGAGGCCTCCACCACCATTCCCCCAAAGGCTGGCCAAACACCAAAAAGATGAACAATACAAAAAGTTCTTCGACATGCTCAAGCAAATCCAGGTAAACATCCCATTAATTGAAGCTTTAAAAGAAATGCCTGGTTATGCTAAGATGATGAAGGATTTAATGTCGCAGAAATTTGATTTCCAAGACTTGGCCACAGTTACACTCACACAGACTTGTAGTGCCGTGGTCTCTAGACCCATTGCTGAAAAGCTATCTGATCCAGGTAGTTTCACCATCCCATGCACTATAGGGAATTATGCCTTTGCTAAGGCTTTATGTGATTTGGGGGAAAGCATTAATCTCATGCCCTTAGTTGTCTATAAGAGGTTAGGTATTGGGAGAGCCAGACCCACCTCTATGCTTTTACAGCTTGCTGACAGGACGGTTAAGCGTCCATTTGGCATTATAGATGATGTGCTAATCCAGGTTGGGAAGTTCGTGTTTCCCGCCGATTTTGTTATCCTTGATTGCAGGGTCGACGAAGAAATTCCCCTAATCCTGGGAAGACCATTCCTAGCCACTGGGAGAGCCATAATTGATTGTGAAACCGGGGAACTCAAGATGAGGTTGAATGATGAGGAGATCATCTTCAATGTGCAAAAATCCATGAGGCGCCCTAGTGAGTTCGCAAATTGCTCTCTAGTTGATGCGGTTGATGTGATAGTGGAAACCGACGATGCAGAATTGACTATCGAAGATCCACTGCAAGCATGCCTGATGAACATGGAAGAGGTAAATGGTGAAAGTTTGGCCGAATGGGTATTATCTTTGGAAGGCAAGGGATTTTGGAAGCGAAAGATCGAATTCGAACCCCTATACCTAGAAAAAAGAGAAAACCCACCAGCAAAGCCATCCATAGAAGAGCCACCGAAGCTTGAACTTAAACCACTACCATCACAACTCAGGTATGAGTATTTAGGCCCTAACTCCACATTACCTGTTATTATCTCATCATGTTTGTTAGATGTGCAGGCCCAAAAGCTTATACAGGTACTCGAGGAATGCAAGACTGCCATCGGGTGGACCATGGCAGACATAAAGGGGATCAGCAGCCTATTGCATGCATAAAATCCTCCTGGAAGATGGACACAAACCTTCCAGGGAACATAAAAAAAGGCTGAACCCCAACATGAAGGAAGTGGTGAAGAAGGAAGTAATAAAGTGGCTAGATGCGGGAATCATCTTCCCAATCTCAGATAGCAGCTGGGTGAGTCCGGTCTAATGTGTGCCTAAGAAAGGAGGCATAACGGTGGTGAAAAACGACAACAATGAACTGATCTCAACAAGAACCGTCACCGGATGGAGAATATGCATGGACTACAGGAAGTTGAATCTAGCCACTCGCAAGGATCACTTCCCACTTCCCTTCATTGATCAAATGCTTGACAGGTTGGCAGGGAGATCTCACTTTTGCTTTCTAGATGGATACTCGGGGTACAATCAAATCTCTATAGCCCCCGAAGATAGAGAGAAGACCTCCTTCACATGCCCTTATGGTGTCTTCGCCTTCAGGA
>JASVEL010011330.1:0-20172 GCA_032618575.1 Nicotiana noctiflora | reverse complement strand
CCAGTATATTCCCACAAAGTGGGGTTTGGGTAGGGTAATATGTAGACAGGCCTTACCTCTACCCAAAAGGGCAGAGAGGCTGTTTCCAATCGACCCTCGGCGCAGGGAAAAGAAAGGCAAACAAAAAACAAAAACAAAAGCAGCATTAGTTACACCGGCATACATCACATAAATAATTAACTAAACATAAGAGACATATGTACCATAAATAAATCGACATGCAATAATATTAAAACAGTAGCAAACAGAAATGACTACCACAAGAGAAAGCAAACTAATCCTCTATGGGTGGCCCTACCGCGCCTCACCCACCCCGGAAAAGAGTACGAAAACTCTATAAGCCCCTATCCTACAACCCTGATACTAGACCTCCAAACTTTCCTATCAAGGACCATGTCCTCGGAAATCCGCATACTGGCTATGTCCTGCCTAATTACCTCTCCCTAGTATCTCTTAGGCCTCCCTCTGCCTCGCCTCACACCGAACACCGCTAGCCGCTCACAACTCCTCACCGGGGCATCGGGGCTTCTCCTCCGCACATGCCCGAGCCACCAAAGCCTTGCCTCTCGCATCTTCTCATCCACTGGGGCCACCCCCACCTTCTCCCGAATAACTTCGTTCCTAATCTTATCTAACCCGGTAAGCTCGCACATCTACCTAAGCATCCTCATCTCCTCCACCTGAGTATCCTCTGAACATGAGAGATCTTCACCGGCCAACACTCCGCTCCATACAACATGACAGGTCTAACCACAGCTCTATAAAACTTCCCCTTAAGTTTCTGTGGCACTTTCTTATCACACAGGACTCCTGATGCAAGCCTCCACTTTGACCATCCCGCTCTTATACGACGAGTGACATCCCCGTCTATCTCTCCGTCCCCCTGAATCACCGACCCAAGGTATCTGAAATTATCCCTCTTGGCTATGGCCTGAGATTCAATCATCACGCTTTCTCCCACTTCGCTCGGCTCAGCGCTAAACTTGCACTCCAGATATTCTGTCTTAGACCTGCTTAGTTTGAAGCCCTTAGACTCGAGAGTCTGTCTCCATTCCTCTAGCCTCTCGTTAACACCGACCCTGGTCTTGTCTACCAACACTATGTCGTCAGCAAATAGCATACATCAAGGCACATCCACTTGAATATGCCGCGTAAGAGCATCCATCACCAAGGCGAACAAGAGAGGGCTAAGTGCAGATCCTTGATGGAGCCCCATAACTACCGAAAAATGGTCTGAGTCACCACCCACTGTCCTGACCCTAGACTTAGCTCCATCGTACATGTCCTTGATTACTCTGATGTAGGCTTCCGGCACGCTCTTAGCCTCCAGGCACCTCCATATTACCTCCCTAGGGACCTTGTCATACGCCTTCTCCAAGTCGATAAACACCGTGTGCGGGTCCTTCTTCATATCCCTGAACTGTTCCACCAATCTCCTGACAAGGTGGATAGCTTCTGTAGTGGACCGGCCCCGCATAAAACCGAACTGGTTCACGAAAATAGATGTCGACTCCCTCACCCTGGCCTCGATCACCCGCTCCCAGACCTTCATGGTGTGGCTTATTAATTTGATGCTCCTATAATTGTTGCAACACTGGATATCCCCTTTGTTCTTATACAAGGGTATCACTATACTCCACCCCCACTCCTCCGGCATGCTTTTGGTCCTGAAGATCGCATTGAACAACCTGGTGAGCCACTCCACTCCTGGCTTACCCATGCATTTCCAAAACTCCACAGGGATTTCGTCTGGCCCGGTCGCTCGACCTCTACTCATCCTGCGCAAAGCCCCCACGACATCTTCCACCCTAATGCGCCTACGGTACCCTAGGTCTCTATGGCGCTCTGAATGCCCCAGCTCCCCAGCTCCCTTGGTCTACATCACAGCTGGTTTAGTAAAATGATTTATTGAGTGCCTCCACTTAATAGCTAAACTATTGCTTATGAGAACAAAGTTATATATATCAGTTTGATATACATTATATACGAAAGTATATTATTTTCTCCCATCACAACTGGTTCAGGGTCAGGAACCAAATAATTCCATCTTATTATTATTGATGTGCGGTGTATATTTTGATTAACACCATAACACACAAAGATGGGTTCTCAAAGTTGAGGAAACAAGTTAGTTTTTCTAACATGAGGGGGAGACAAGATACAACAGTTGAGAAAAGTTAAATGGAACAAATTATCATTTATACATCGAGATCCTCGAATAAAATAATATGAACTTGAAGTTCATAAAAGGATAATTCATGTGCAATTTATTGCAAAGCGTGCCAGACGCATTTGCTGACCCAAATAAAATAACTATATTCTCATTGCAAATGCTCATATTAAGTACTAGAAAGACAAAGTCTATGGTAAACTTAAAGCGTATAGACAATTCGGTTTCAAATAAATGTTTTGATAAAGAAGATGAGCAAATGATCATAATAAAGGAGGCAAGTGATCTAGAAGATCACGTGACATAATACTTCATAATATATCATGAGAGATTCAGGTACCTGAATATATGAATGAAGAGATTTTTATGTTACGTCATTATGATGGTAAGCAACAAAATCTTTGCCGGCATCAAACTTCAAGAAGCTAGTGCACAAGATTGGGATGTGAAGGCTCAATGATGTGAATTGATGCTCTCATCAGGGGGAGTTAATACGTGTTGTATTCTTTTTCCCTTATAAGGTTTTGTCCCACTAGGTTTTCCTTGCAAGGGTTTTAACGAGGCAACCAAAAGGCGTATTTTAGATATGTGTACTCTTTTTCCTTCTCTTGATTTTGTTTTTCCATTGGGTTTTTCTTTAGTTAAGGACTTAACGAGGCACATTATTTGTTGAATAGATATTCAAGGGGGAGTGTTATAAATAGAATTCTATTTATGGTGAATATCTATATTTATAGAGATTCTAGGTTTTATTACTTGGTGGCTAAGTCACCATCTCCCTATAAATAGAGGGTTCTATTCCATTATAATTGATCCCAAAATTCAATAAGAATTATCCCTCTTTCTTTGCAATATTGTTCTTCTTATTTTATTATTCTATAACATAAATCGATTAATATGAAATCGAAGTTTCAAAATCTAACCAATCCGAACAGATTTTGTTTGGATTTCAATTTTAATCTCTTTATTCGAAATTCGAAAAAACAAACCAAAGTTTTCATAATCCATTCCAAACTATCTAAACCCATCCCAGTAAAATGCAACAACTTATTACAAGAAATAAAGGGATGAGTTTGACAAGATTTTCAGCTTATTAATTATTTTAGTTTTAATTACATAACTTTTTCCCCCAAAATAGTTTCGTTATTCAAAGAGGATAACGTGGGAAATACGAGTGAGGATGTCGACTACATTATTATCTGCACTAGAATGGAACAAGACATTAGGCCAATTGAGCTAATATTATCACAGCAATACAGCAATCCGCGTCAGCTATATAGTACAAGCTAGTTTAGATAGCTAGCTACGAGTCTTCGACATAAGTTAAATGTCAATTAATACGGATAAATTGTAAATTTCAAAAAAAGTATTCCCTCCGTTATAATTTATGTGAACATGTTTGACTGATCATAAAATTTAAAAAAAATAAGACTTTTGATTTTAAACAAGTAAAAAAGGACATAGAGTATTTGTATGGTTATAAAAACTTTTCATTAAGAGTAAAATTATAAATTTAAATTAAATTATTATTAAATTTAAAAATAAATCTTATTTTTTTGGAACGGACAAAAAAATTCACATTAACCGGAACAGATGAAGCATATATAACCATATTAAAATAATACTACTAATTAAATTTTGCACTTTTTGATAGTTGATGAAAATAAATTCCTAATTAAATACGGCTTATCCCATACGGCTGATATGTGGACAAAGTTTCTCCACGCGTAATATTCTATCCATGAGATTTCAAACATACCCTTCCATTTTACTCGGGCGCATTGCAATTGGTACACACTTATAGATAGGAGTATTATTTTTGCCTACCCTTATTGGTCATCACTCGTTACATTTTCCGAAATTGCTTATATATCATCTTTTTTCTAAGTCGAGGGTCGATTGGAAACAGCCTCTTTACCCTTTGGGTAGGGGTAAGGCTTGTCTACATATTACCCTCCCCAGACCCCACCTTGTGGGACTATACTGGGTAGTTGTTGTTGTTGTTGTTGCTACTTATATATCATCTTCACTTCACATCTATTTTTTAATTTTTTACTATTTTGACCGATAAGATGTTTTCGTCCTTAATACTTGATCATGATAAGGAACATTGCCATCTTTAATGAACCTACGTGACACGACTCCAAATTGATCGAAGCTTTAATGTAAATATCGAACATTACAATAACAAACATAGTATAATATCACACGTGAGGTCTAAGAAGGATAATGTGTATGCAGACTTTATTCTTACCTCGAAGGTGGAGACACACATATACTTTACTTCTTAAACATATAAAATTATACTAATACTAGTATTTATCTAAATACTTCAACACAAATTTATTACAATTTGTATTTAGGAGGGTATATTAACTCTTTGCAACGGTAACCTCAACTACTAGGTCCTCTTCTAACTCTCTTTAAGTGTTGTTCAGTCTATATAAGCTTTGGTGTCAGCCTATAATCTTTCCTTCAGCTACCAAACTTTCCTCTTTACTGATTTTTTAGTTCCTTGTCCATATCTTTGTTCCCCTTTTTGCATTTCTATATTTCTCGTGAAAGCTTCCTTTTCCCATTTCTCCCTTCTTTCCTTTCTCGTGTGCTCGTGACCACTCTTCTTTTGTGTATTTATACATTTGTGCTTACAAAAGTCTCGTATTTCTCCATTGAAGCAGAGAGAAGAAAATAGCCATGGCTTTGGAGAGACATTTCTCAGTGTTGCTTCTGCTCTTGGCTTGTTTGATTGGATCTTCGCACTCTTATCAATTCACCGTTGGTGGCAAAGATGGTTGGGTCCCTAACCCTTCTCAAAGTTTCAATGAATGGTCTCAACATATGAGATTCCAAGTTGGTGACACTGCTTGTAAGTCTTCTCCCCCCTTCCAATTTATATACAAACAAAAAACACATAATCACATACTTACAACAATAAAATCCAGTAAATTTTCATAATTGAGGTTTGAGAAGAGTAATATATACGCACATAAATCATATAGTTATGCACTAAAAAATACTCTCTTTTTTAAATTTATTTGTAAGTTTAAGTTAAATTATTTTCAAAGTTAGAAAGAAATTATTTTTTTGAAACGGATTATAAAGGAATTAGATTCACGTAAACAGAAACGAAGCAAGTAATGCTTAATTTTTTTATTATCAAATATATAAAATCGCTCATAAAAAGTGAGATTAGTTACTTGAAAATTAGGGTAGTTTGTTTGCTAAAAATTTTACTCCTAACCTGTGTTACTATATATTACGTGCAACATTAGTTTCATAGTTGTTAATTTTCTTGTTTGTTGTGTAATTATGATAGTGTTCAAGTATAAGCAAGGATCAGATTCTGTGTTGGAGGTAAACAAGGATGATTATGACAAATGCAATACACAAAGTCCAATCAAGAAGATGGAAGATGGCAACTCCATTTTCACGTTGGATCACCCTGGTCCTTTCTACTTCATTAGTGGCAACAAAGATAATTGCAACAAAGGACAAAAGGTGCAAATTGTTGTAATATCTCCTAGAGGTAAAACTCCTACTACCCCTGCTACACCCACAACTCCGGCTCCTTCCGCCGGTTCCGCTACCCCTCCGTCTCCTTCTGGCGGTTCTGCCACCCCTCCGACTCCTTCCGGAGGTTCTTCCACCCCTCCGTCTCCTTCTGCCGGTTCTGCCACTCCTCCCTCTCCTTCTGCCGGTTCTGCCACCCCTCCGACTCCTTCCGGAGGTTCTTCCACCCCTCCTTCTCCTTCTAGTGGTTCTGCCACCCCTCCGACTCCTTCTGGCGGTTCCGCCACCCCTCCGACTGCTTCCGGAGGTTCCGCCACCCCTCCGACTGCTTCTGGCGGTTCCGCCACCCCTCCGTCTAATTCCGGGGGTTCCGCCACCCCTCCAACTACTTCTGGAGGTTCCGCCACTCCACCTGCGGCTGGTTCGCCTAAAGGATCATCTACACCTAGTACACCATCACCAATGGGGGCACCACCATCTCCTTCTGCAGGTAAACATATTATTCAGAATTTAAATTTGATCGGTTTAATTATTAGGTTCTTTGCATTATGCGTTTAAAATTATGAGTTCCAAGTTTAATATATGTTGAAATTTTAATAATTTTTGCGTGTGTACTACCATGCAGGTTCTACTACCCCACCACCCACAACTTCAGCACCTTCTGCCACCACTCCGGCAGGTTCTCCGACTAAAGGGTCGTCAACACCGGGTACATCATCACCCAATGGGGCACCAATAGTATCTCCACCAGCAGGTAAATAAAAGCGACTTTAGTATTTAAATTTAAGAAATTTTGTGATTTTTTACATATATATATATATATATATATATATATATATATATATACTTGTAAAAGCAGTAAATTTTAGTTATATATATAAATATATATACCACATCGACATATATAAATATATACTACTACATTCGCCTCAGGTAAATCACCGACCTCATCACCTACACCTGCCGGTTCAACCGCATCTCCGGCAACAAACTCACCGGCACCGGCAACAACTTCTATGACTCCAACGGGGTCTCCGGCAGCAGCAGGAGGAGCTTCTGATTTGTCGCCTTCACCATCATCAAGCTCATTAGCACCAGGTTCATCTGCTCTTTCGCCGGGAAGTATTGCACCAGCTGGAGGTCCAACTTCATCAATGACGCCGGGAAGTATGGCTCCGGGAGACGGCGCAGGCAGCACTCCGGCGGACATTAATTCGCCAGCTGGCGCACCATCCAACCCAAATTCATTTGCAGTAAAGGCATTTAATCCATCAGTTGTCCTTTTGTCAACCGTTTCACTCGTCTTGACCATGGCTTTTGGAGAATTTATTATTTCACCTTAGGGTAAAAAAATTAAGTAGAATTACTGTGAATCTTTGTTCTCTATCTTCTGGTTATTTTATTTGGGTTTTTCTTTGTCTCCTATTGTTTTTATTTCTTTAATAATTCAGAGACTGGAGATGTGTTTAGTTGTTTTTCTTTTTAATTTTTGTGGGTGACAAAACTTGAATTTATATATGAGTGTGGATGAACTTAATTTTAGTCATTTTTTGGCAATGTATTTGTCTCACATATAAAAGATAATTTTTACAATTTACAAATAAATGTTGTTTTATGAGTCATTTTTGTTGCTTGACATTTCACTAGTTTGCTGAAAATAAATAAGGCATGTGGTTTGGAAGGAATGGAGTTTAGTGGCTAAAGCTAACCAGTAAATAAATATTTTACACATTTCTCTCAGGCAAGAAATAAAAATAAGAAATTGTTTACTGAAACAACAATAACATATTTAATGCATTGTATTTGTCTTTTGATAAATCATCTGCTCAAGAATTTAGTAACGCACGTTATCTAAATACATGATTGTTTTAATTTGGAAAACATTAGATATTTTTGTTTCCTTTTTAATTTTATCTCAAGTAAACAAGCATTTTGTAAGTTACTACAGCTTTTAAATTTGGAACGACATGCAAAACTATTGCTCACTTTACTCGTTTTGCTATTCCCGACTGGAACCAGGTACAGTAAAATAGGAGAATTAAAAAATAATTAAATTTACAAGATCAAAAATAATTGTAATTTCAAAAATAATCAAAATTTAGTTATTTTTATATAAAAATAAATTTAAATAAAAATATTATTCAAAATCTGAAAAAATACTTCAGTATAATAAATTAGAGTTACAGCATATTATATTGGAGTCCAGCATAATACGGTGGAGTCTAGTATAATATAGTGGTCCAATATAATATGGTAGAAGTTCATACACATGTGCTCAAATATCCAGTATATTATGTTGGAACTTTCTACGTGTTTAAGTTCAATATAATATGTTAGAAGCTTATACATAGATACACCGATTTCCAGTATATTATACCGGAACTCTCTGTATTGCAGTAAAATATGACTATTTATCAATGATATTACAAACACTAGCAATTTTGAATAACCAATTCGAAAATTGGCTAGTTGATTTTGTTTTTACAATAAAAATCGGAGAGATAGAAGCTACATATGTTCCAATATATCGCAAAATAAATAGCTGCAAAACTTAAATTCAGTAAAGTTTCGAAGTTATTATCTTCATCTAATATTTTTCGTGATAATAAAGTAGTAGTAATAATGATACGACGCTGAGAAAAACCACTTTTCGTTGACTGCCTTTCCAAATTTAATGTGATTTATTGCTCGTAAAAATGGTCTAACGATACCAAGGGGATAAGAAACTACTTCATCTGTAACAAAATTTGGGAATTTAATTCTTCTCGAAAAATTAGGTAAATAGTAGTAGTATTTTGAAAGGTATTCTTAACAGGAATCTACTGCTTTTTTTTTTTAACTGGCCATCCTAGATTTAATGTTAATTAATTGCTCATATAAATATTTCAACCATTGCAAGGGCATAAGAAATACTCATGTTTTTCTCTTCTCAAATTTAAATTAGATCAACTTGGTCAACGTAAATGTATTCTTTCATCCTTGTTATATGAAAAAAAATGTTAAAATGTTATTTATGTTCACTTTCGTTTGCCGGAAACAGCCTCTCTACCCTTTCGGGTAGGGGTAAGGCCTGTGTACGTATTACCCTCCCCAGACCCCACTTTGTGGGAACATACTGGGTAGTAGTTGTTGTTGTTTTCGTTTATCTTCTAAATTTTGATTTAAAAAATGAATTAACCGTATTTTTTTCAACTTAAAAAAGAGAGTGGAAATTATTTCAGTAATACTTGCCGAGTAAATAATAGTAGGAAAATATTAGACAGCAACAACTCATATTTTGGTTCCTTTCCTTTCTTCCGTCTAACTTTCTTACTATTAATTTGGTGGATACAATCTTTATTACAGTGTGCCACTTAGGTTTGTGCTAGATATAGGTCACAATAATACATTAAAAAAATTCCATTAAATACACAGTGAAAAAGAATAAATGCTACTTATGGAACTAGATACTCCTACTGTATGGTGGCACGTGGATATCAGCTCCAAATTTCCATATAATTATTTACGTAAGTTTTAAATTTCTTTGATTTAATCATTATATAGTTGAAATTTATTTGGAAAAAAGGTTAGAAATAGCCAGATTTACAACTGATAATTGTAAAATAGTCAAAACTTCAAAAGTAATCGAAAGTTAATCATTTTGGTACGTGAAGATAAAATTTGAATAAAAAACTTTTTAACAATATAATCTGGAAAAATTCCAGCATAACATGATGGAATTCGAATTTTTTATGAGATTCCAGCATCATGTGCTGGAATTTCATAATATGTTGGAGTTCCACCGTAATATGATAAAAGTTTATACACAGGAACTCTATAGTCCAGCATATTATACTGGAACTTTTCAGCTTTCAACAAAATATTGACTTTTTTTAATAACTTTATATACGTTGGCTAATTTTTAATTTACCAATATGAAAACTGACTAGCCCATCTAATTTACACAAACTTATTGGCTCTACTAATTCAGATTTGCGTGATAAGACCTATTAAGCATATTTTGATCAAACTCAAGGGGAATCCTATTCTTGGAGTCATCTATTTGACAAAAGGCATTAGAAAGCACTTTAAAAAAAAGCATCTTCGTTAATTGAAAAAAAACAAACAAAAAAGAAACATTAAAAAGGTAAGAACCATTTATTTCACTTTAGCAGGGAACATTAGGAAAAGTAAAAAAAGCAGTAAAGGAAAGCTTTTCTTCGGTATTATTGTCTCAATGAAGGAGGGTGCTGACAATTCCTGGTGCTTGCCATTCCGTCGGTGAATAAGTAAAAATAATTTTGGAATAAGTTATTTTAATAAATAGTATTAGAATAATTCTTTATGTTTTAATTTATATGAGGTAGTTTAACTCGGTACGGAGTTTAAAGAGGAAAAAAAGACTTTTGAAATTTGTGATCTTAAAAGCAAGGGGTAAAAGCTTTGCAAGACCATAATATTTGTGTGACTATAAAAGTTTCTCATTAAGGATAAAATGAATAAAATAAAAAGTTTAAAGTTGAGTTATTTTTATTTGTAGAAATGTGTCATTTATAGGAACCGATTAATATAGAAAGTATGACATTTAAATTGAAACAAAAGAAGTACCTGCCAAATTGTGGACTAGTAATTCCAAGGTTAAAGCTATAAAATTTATAAATCCTAGAATTAATACAACATACCAAACAATCAATAAAAAATATAATAAAATAATTAATCCTGACATAACTTACCTAAGTATAACCAATCCTAGCATACTTGTATTTAAATCATACGAACCCTTAGTTAATTACTACAACCAGGTTATATTTTATGTCTTTTGAAACTTTTGTACTCTTGAAACAGAATATTTAATTATAAATTTAATTCCAAATATTTATCTAAAATATCATTTTTCTCTTTTGAACATCTAACTCAATTAAGGCTTCACCATTAGAGCAATAAAAGTGAAAGTAGAAAATATAATAATCAAACCTTTTATTCATTCTATCAAATAAACTAATTTGTTTAAAAGTGAAAGTAGAAAATATAATAATCAAACCTTTTATTCATTCTATCAAATAAACTAATTTGTTTTAAAAAGAAAAAATCCTTTCTAAACTTAAAATTAATTTAATTTAAGTTCTGCATGTTATCTTTAATGAAAAATATAGTAACATAAAAGTTATTACATGTTTAAGACTACAAATTATAAATATTTATAGTAACATAAATATTATGACTTATTTAAGATAAAAAAATCTTTAAAATTTCCTTTTTTTCTTTTAACTTCATATGCAAATAATTTGATGATTCACATAAATTGAAACAAAGTATATATAGTATCTATATATCTATATAAAAGTGGGCAATAACAAAGTGAGGTAGCACCTCCCTTAGGCCAAGAAATATATTTATCTTTTTTCTCATTTTTTGAGATTTTTCACCATCCTTTCAATTTATTTTATAATAAAATTAAAAAATGGGAAAAGGGTCAAAATTACCCCTATATTATTGTTAATTGGTTGCTTGTGCCACCCATTATACTTTTCGGCCATTCTCATCCCTACCGTTAACAAAGTTATCAAATTTGCCCCTAACCCTAACGGATTTACACTGTGGCAGCTAACCCCTTCAATTTTCTCCATGTCAGCTGCCAAATTAGCATGCCCCATTCAACCCCTAAAATATTATGCATTTTAATTAAGGGTCAAAAGTAATCTGCAATATAACTAAGCTATTTCCTAGCAGGTCAACCTACACAAACGAGATCACACAAATCAAATCCAGATCCATCGAAATAAAACGCAAATATCTCTATTTCCCTCCAAATATAAACGTTTTTATACCTTCCATATACTTTTATTACTCTATTAACGACCCGCCAGAATCGACTGTTGCCATCGTGTAGGATTTGGAAGCAGAAATTGGCGATAGAGGTAAAATATATTTTCGGTTCGTCGACTCATCTGCGACCGGTCCAAATTAGGGCCGATTCGTAGCGGCGCCGCTGAATTAGGCAGTGACGTAGAAGATAGGTTGAATAAGGAGGTAGAGAAAAGTGAAGCAAGTGCTTGACGCTGCGACCCGGATTTTCCCCCAATATCGGGATCGTGATGGCGCCTACTCGTGGTAGCTAGGCAAGCCACTGTATTCGTACTATCTTGTTTTTAACACAATTTTAATTAAATAAATGCGAAATACTTTATCGAAATGGAAATAATAAATCACACGGTAAAAATCATACTGAAATCCTCTACCCAAGACTTGGAGTCACCAACTCACGAACTACTATGGAATACTACACATAAAAGTCTGAAAGAAATATAACATAATTCTGTTTGTCTCGGAACAAAGAGACTACAGCTAATAACATAAATAAAGAAAGAGACGCCGGGCCTGCGGACGTCTGCAAGCTACCTCGGTCTCAAATATGATCAACTCCCACGCAATCTATTTACTGCTGTTGCTGCTCCTGATCGTAATCTGGACCTGTGCAAAAACGCACAGAAGTGTACCATCAGCACAACCGACCCCATGTGCTGGTAAGTGCCTGGCCTATCCCGGCGAAGTAGTGACAAGCCTAGGACCAGACACTCACGTAAACCTGTGCAATTCAATATATATATGTGTACCACAAAATAACAAGAAATAATCAAGTAATAACACAATAAGAAATATCTTAAAGAATTCAACAATTAACCACAGTTAATAATTTCACAAAGAAAACAAAGTATAATGTAAACACGAATTATATCACTTCAAGAAATAGCAAGCAATTGCACGGCATCACCCTTCGTGCTTTTACTCTCATCCTCACCAAATAAACAAATAAAGTACACGGCATCACCCTTCGTGCTTTTACTCTCATCCTCACATCCATAGTACGGCATGATCCGTCGTACATGGTTCAATAACACGAAGGGTGATGCCGTGCATAATCAATAAATAAACATGGCACGACATTAACGCTTCGTGCATAAATAAATAAACATGGCACGGCATCACCCTTCGTGCATTATCACTCTTCCTCGCCCAAATAACAATCACAGTTAAGGGCAGAGAAAGAAACAACAATTCATAAATCGTCCCATCAAGGGCAATCAATAATTATCTTCACAACAAGTCCCAACAAGGGAGAACAATAACGATTCACCTGTAATATATCTCAAAATATCATTTTCCAACGACTCGCGGTCATACTAGACGCCAGTGTATGGATGCTCGTCACCACAGCCCATACACCGCACTCGATCACATAACACATAACACATAATCCTATTCCCTCAAGCTAGGATAGAACAAACACTTACCTCGAATGCTTATGAGCAATTCACTCCGTGGAAATGTCTTTTCTTTCAATTTGGCTCCAATCCAACCGTATCTATACACAATTGATTTAATATCATCAATTTTACTCAACAAACTAATTCTTAAGACCAAATACAACTTTTACAACATTCTGCCCGGAATAGTGAATTTCAACCCCGGGCCCACATGGTCGGAATTCGGGGTTATGACCAAAATCCGGTTACCCATTCCCCCACGAGTTCATATATATGATTTGTTTCAAAATCGGACCTCAATTCGAGGTCCAATTCCCCAATTTATGAAAAACCCTATTTTGTAACAAAAACAAGAATTTTACCATGAAAATCTTTGATTTCTTATGAAAAACATGTTTAATGATGTTAGGAATTGAAAGAATTAAGTAAAAAGTGACTTACAATCGTTTTGATGAAGAAGAAATCCTTGAAGAATCGCAAATGGGTGTTTTGGTTTTGTAAAATGTGAAGAAATAACTGAAATTCGTATTTTTCAGGTCTCTGTGTTCGCATTTGCGAACATGGGTTCGCAATTGCGAACCCAGACCAATTTCTTGAGTTTGAAAATTAAGCTAAGGGTGGGAAGTTCGCATTTGCGAACTTTTCTTCGCATTTGCGAAGCCAAGGCAAAACTGGGAAGTTCGCATTTGCGAACTATTGTTCGCAATTGCGAACAGAGGCTAAATATGGGGAGGTTCGCATTTGCGAACTATTGTTCGCATTTGCGAACCCAGGCAGAATAGTGGCCAGTTCGCATTTGCGAACTATAGCTCGCATTTGCGAACACAAGCACAATAGGGTCAAGTTCGCATTTGCGAACTATTGTTCGCATTTGCGAACTCAGGCACAATAGGGGGAGGCACAGTAGGGGGGAGTTCGTATTTGCGAACTCTGCGAAATAGTGGGGAGTTCGCATTTGCGAACTATTGTTCGCATTTGCGAACTCTGCAGACCAGTTGCTGACAGCAACTTCTAACATGAAAAATTGATCTCGTGGCCTATCCAAAGTTCACCCGAGCCCTCGGGGCTCCAAACCAAATATGCACATAACCTCGAAAACACATTATGAACTTGTTCGTGCGATCACATCGCCAATATCACCTCGTTTTCATCAAATCAAGCCTCAAATGCATGATTTTCATACCTTTAGTTTTCAAAACTTTCAAACTTGGGACTCAAGGTCCAAATCATCTCAAACGACATCCAAATGTCACCAAACTTTACAGAAATCACATATATAATATTTAAGACTTGTAACGGGCGTCGGAACCAAAATACGAGCCCGATACCAAGGTCAATTAATTTATTTCCTTTAATAATTGCATCAAAAATAATTTCACATAAAAATTCATAACTTGGGCTCTAGGCCTCGGAATTCGACTCCGGACGCATGTCCAAGTCCCATATTTTCCTACGGACCTCTCGGGACCATCAAATCTCGGGTCCGGATCCGTTTACCAAAAATGTTGACCGAAGTCAACCATATCAATATTAATATCATTTTTATCCAAATTTCTCATAAAATTCATATTTTCTATCACAAAATCTTTCCGGCTACATGCTCGGATCGTGCACGTATATCGAAGCAACATAGAATGAGGTTTTCAATGCCTCAGAAGCTCGAAATGATTAATGGAAAGCAGGTGATGACCTTTTGGGTCGTCACATCCTCCACCTCTAGAACAACCATTCGTCCTCGAACGGACGAGAGAAGGAAGTACCTGAGTTGGGGAACAAATGAGGGTAGCGGCTCCGCATATCGGACTCGGACTCCCGGGTCGATGCCTCAGGAGGCTGACCTCTCCACTGAACACGCACAGAAGGATAACTCTTCGACCTCGGCTGTCGAACCTGCCGGGTCTAGAATGGCTACCGGCTCCTCCTCGTAAGATAGATCATTGTCCAATTGGATAGTACTGGTAGTGTAACACATGTGTGGGATCACCGTGGTATCTCCGAAGCATAGATACATGAAAAAGCTGGATGCACGGCCGATAAGCTAGGCGGCAAAGCTAATCTGCAAGCCACCGCTCCCACTCTGTCTAGAATCTCAAATGGACCGATATACCTAGGGCTCTGAGCTTGCCCTTCTTTCAGAACCTCATCACGCCCTTCATAGGCGACACCGAAGCAATACTCGTTCACCGACCATGAAATCTACATCTCGCACCTTGCGATCCGCATAAGTCTTTTGCCTGGACTGAGCTGAACGCAATCTCTCCTGAATAGTCTTGACCTTATCTAAGGCCTCCCGAACTAAGTCTGTACCCAACAACCGAGCCTCTCCCGGTTCAAACCATCCAGCCGGTGATCGACATCGCCTACCATACAACGCCTCATACGGAGCCATCCGGATGCTAGATTGGTAGGCTGTTATTGTAGGCGAACTCTGCTAATGGTAGAAGCGATCCCACGAGCCTCCGAAATCAATAACACGAGGCTCGAAGCATGTCCTCGAGAATCCGAATAGTCCTCTCGGATCTGGCCGTCCGTCCGAGGATGAAATGCTGTACTCAGGTGCCTAACTCCCTAACTCTCGCCGGACCGCTCTCCGGAACCGCGAGGTAAGCTGCGTTCCCCGATCGGAGATAATAGATGCGGCACTCCATGGAGACGAACAATCTCCCTAATGTAAACCTCCGCTAACCTCTCCGACGAGTGGGAGACAGATACTGGAATAAAGTGTGCTGATTTGGTCAGCTTATCAACAATGACCCAAATAGCATCAAATTTCCTCCGAGTCAAAGGAAGTCCAGTAACGAAGTCCATAGTGATCCGCTCCCATTTCCACTCGGGAATTTCAATCCTCCGGAACACACCACCAGGTCTCTGGTGCTCATATTTCACCTGCTGACAATTTAGACACCGAGCGACATACGCAACGATATCTTTCTTCATTCTGCGCCACCGATAGTGTTGCCGTAAGTCCTGGTACATATTCGCGGTGCCTGGGTGAATAGAATACCGCGAACTGTGGGCCTCCGCTAAGATCAACTCTCGAATCCCTTCGACATTGGGCAAATAAACTCGACCTTGCAATTTCAATACCCCGTCATCATCTAGATTTACCTGTGTGGCACCTCCCCTCTATACTGTATCTCTCAACTCACGCAAATGAGGATCATCAAATTGCCTCTCACGGATACGCTCTAATAAGGAAGAACGAGCGACCGTGCAGGCTAACACTCTGCTAGGCTCAGAAATGTCTAATCTCACGAACCGGTTGGCTAAGGCCTGGACATCTAGAGCTAATGGTCTCCGATTGACCGGAATATATGCAAGACTACCCATGCTGGCATACTTTCTACTCAATGCATCGGCCACCACATTGGCCTTACCCGGGTGATATAATATAGTAACATCATAGTCTTTTAGCAACTCTAACCATCTCCGCTGTCGTAGATTCAACTCCTTCTGTTTGAACAAGTACTGTAGGCTTTTGTGATCAGTGTACACCTCACATGTCACACCATATAGATAATGCCTCCAGATCTTTAAGGCATGAACCACTGCTGCTAATTCGAGATCATGAACTGGATAATTCTTCTCATGTATCTTTAACTGCCTCGAAGCATAAGCGATAACCTTATCATCCTGCATCAATACCGCTCCAAGCCCTGTACGAGATGCGTCACAATAAACTGTATAAGGCCCTGCACCTGTAGGTAGTATCAAAACTGGTGCGGTGGTCAAGGCTGTCTTGAGCTTCTGAAAGCTCGCCTCACACTCCTCTGACCACTGAAACTGGACACCCTTCTGGGTCAACCTTGTCATCGGGGCTTCAATAGAAGAAAACCCCTCTACAAATCGACGGTAGTAACCTGCTAATCCCAAGAAACTTTGGATCTCAGTCACTGAAGCTGGTCGAGGCCAATTCTGGACTGCCTCAATCTTCTTTGGGTCTACCTGAATACCTTCCACTGATACAATGTGACCCAGAAATGCTACCGAACTCAGCCAGAACTCACATTTAGAAAATTTGGCATATAGCTAATTATCCTTCAGAGTCTAAAGAACCACTCTGATGTTCTACTCGTGCTCTTCCTAGCTGCGGGAGTATACTAAGATATTGTCTATAAAGACTATCATGAACAAATCTACATAAGGCCTGAACACTCGTTTCATCAACTTCATAAATGCTGATGAGGCATTGTCAACCCGAAAGACATGACTACGAACTCATAGTGCCCATACCGAGTGCACAAGGCTATCTTAGGAATATCAGACTCCCTAATCTTCAGCTATTGGTAGCCAGACCTTAAGTCTATCTTTGAGAACACCCTTGCTCCTTGGAGCTAGTCAAACAAATCATCAATCATCGGTAATGGATACTATTCTTTATCGTCACTTTGTATAATCGCTGGTAATTAATACACATTAGCATCAAACTATCCTTTTACTTCACGAATAACACCGGCGCACCCCAAGGAAAAACACTAGGCACGATAAAGCCCTTCTCTAGTAAGTCTTGCAACTGATCTTTTAACTCTTTTAACTCTGGCGGGGCAATGCGATACAATGGAATAGAAATAGGCTGAGTGCCCGGTACCAGGTCAATACAGAAGTCAATATCCCTGTCGGGTGTCATACCCGACAGGTCTGAAGGAAAAACCTCAGGAAACTCCCGTGCAATAGGGACTGAATCAATGGAAGGAACTTCTGCGCTGGAATCACGAACATAAGCCAAATAAGCTAGACACCCCTTCTCGACCATACGTCGAGCCTTAACATAAGAAATAACGGTGCGAACGGAGTGGCTTGAGGTACCCTTCCACTCTAATCGGGGTGATTCTGGCAAGGCTAAGGTGACAGTCTTAGCATGACAATCAAGAATAGCATGGTATGGGGACAACCGGTCCATCCCCAATATGACATCAAAATCTACCATATCCAAAAGCAACAGATCCACACGGGTCTCAAGACCCCCAAATATAACTACGCACGAACGATGCACCCGATCGACTACAATGGAGTCACCCACTGGCGTAGCCACATAAACTGGAATATCAAGAGCATAGCTGGGCACAACCAAATACGGTGCGAAGTAGGAAGACACATAGGAATACGTAGATCCAGGGTCAAATAATACTGAAGCACCTCTGCCACACACAAGAATAGTACCTGTAATCACAGCATCTGATGCCTCTGCCTCTGGCCTAGCTGGTAAAGCATAGAATCGGGGATCTGCACCTCCCCTCTGAGCTGCGTCTCTAGGACGACCATCAACTGGCTGACCTCTACCTCTCGCTGGACGGTCTCCACCTCTACGGTCTCGACCTCCACCTCTATAATCTCTACCCCCGCCTCTGGCTGGCTGGGCAGGCTGAGGGTCAGCTGGGGCCTGAATCGTAGGACGAGGACCTCGCTGCTGAGAGTTGCCCGCTGCTATAGGGCAATTCCTGATAAAATGACCTGGGTCACCACAACCGTAGCAACTCTTAGACTGATAGGGCTGCTGGCCCTGACGACTCGAATGGCCTCCACGAACACTCTGAAGAGGCTGAGCATTAATAGGAGACTGGTCTGAATAATTCCCCCGAGAACCACGATCACCTGATCCACCCTGTGAAGCCTGAAGGGCGGAATGAAAAGGCCTGGAGGACTGGCCTCTATCAAAGGATTCTCTGCTACCGGAGGAAGAACCACCAAACCTGCCTGAATGACGAGGCCTCTTATCCGAAGAATAACCGCCTCCCCTAGCAAGAGCCATCTCAACTCGCGTCTGCTGCATTGGCTACCTGTTGAAATGATATGTCACTCCCCGCGCCCATAGCCATATGGAGTCTAATCGGCTGTTAAGCCCATCTATCAGTCTGCGGACCCTCTCGCGCTCCGTAGGAAGTATCACCGCTACATGACGAGCCAAGTCGATAAATCTCGTCTCGTGCTGTGTAACTATCATGAGTGCCACGATGGAGGCGCTCAAGCGCCTCCGAAGTACATCCTCACGAGTAGCGAGGGAGAAACTTCTCCATAAATAGTTCCGCAAGCGGTCCCGCTGATAAAGCCGGGGACCCTGCCGGTCGAGTCGAGCAATAATCTCTCCACCAAGTCTTGGCGGATCCTGCAAGTACGAAGGTACAAAAGTCAACTCCGTTTGTCTCCACGATCCCCATAGTCTTGAGAATCTCGTGGCAGCTGAATAAGAAGTCCTGAGGATCCTCTGATGTGGCTCCGCTGAATGTAGTGGTAAATGGCTTGGAGAACCGATCAAGCCTCCATAACGAATCGGAAGTCATGGCCGCTCCGTCACCGGCGTGAGCTGTGGTACTACGGCGCGAGTGGCCACGGTGGCCGGATCGCGGTGCTCGAGGGCGAGGAGCTGCGGCTCGGAGTGTGAGCGATAGGGTACGGGCCCCTCCTCCGGCCGAGAAGTGGGTCGGGGCAGCCGATAATAAACCCGCTCTAGCAATGCGGTCCATGAATCCCGCTATTCCGACCAAAGCATCCCGGAAGATGCGGGGTAATTAAAGCCTCTCACGGGACTCGAGCCGGGCCACGGCGGAGCTGTCGGAGCCGGAACCTCTCGTCGATCTCAATATGAGGCTCCACTCTGGGACTGTCTGCCCGGGGATGAGCTCTACCCCTACCACGGCCCCGATACGGCCTTGGCCCCTGCCCTCGCGAGAGCTCACGGGGCTCGGGCTGCCGGTCGGCGGACGAAGAAGCGCGTGTCCTTACCATCGCGAAAGGACAGAATAGAAATTCAATCGGTATTTGAGGAACAAGTCGCACGACAAGAAAGAACAAATGAGAGACTGTTTCCTAACTCAATAGACTTTGGAGGACAAGTACAGACGTCTCCGTACCTACCTCTCAAACTCTGCTGAGCTTGTTCGTGAGTGGTGAGACCTATGTAACCTAGAGCTACGATACCAACTTGTCACGACCGGATTTTCCCCCGATATCGGGATCGTGATGGCGCCTACTCGTGGTAGCTAGGCAAGCCACTGTATTCGTACTATCCTGTTTTTAACACAATTTTAATTAAATAAATGCGGAATACTTTATCGAAATGGAAATAATAAATCACACGGTAAAAATCATACTGAAATCCTCTACCCCAGACTTGGAGTCACCAACTCACGAACTACTATGGAATACTACACATAAAAGTCTGAAAGAAATATAACATAATTCTGTTTGTCTCGGAACAAAGAGACTACAGCTAATAACATAAATAAAGAAAGAGACGCCGGGCCTGCGGAC
>JASVEL010011329.1:0-72867 GCA_032618575.1 Nicotiana noctiflora | reverse complement strand
AGTGGAAATGGGAGAGGATCACCATGGATTTTGTTACGAGGACTCCCTCGGACGGCGAGGAAGTTTGATTCTGTATGGGTGATTGTTGATCGGCCGACTAAGTCCGCACATTTCATCCCGGTTAGTACTACTTACTCATCGGAGCGGTTGGCGGCGATCTTTATTCGGGAGATTGTCGGGTTGCATGGGGTCCCGGTGTCTATTATATCTGATAGAGGCACTCAGTTCACTTCTCAGTTTTGGAGAGCATTTCAGCGAGAGATGGGTACGCGGGTTGAGTTGAGCATCGCATTTCACCCCCAGACAGACGGACAATCTGAGCGCACTATTTAGATCCTGGAGGATATGTTACGGGCATGTGTGATTGACTTTGGTGGTTCATGGGATGAGTTTTTGCCACTTGCTCAGTTTGCCTACAACAACAGCTACCATTCGAGAATTCAGATGGCCCCGTACGAGGCATTGTATGGGAGACGATGTAGATCTCCCATCGGATGGTTTGAGCCTGGTGAGGATAGATTGATAGGGACTGAGTTAGTTCAGGATGCTCTGGATAGAGCAAAGTTGATCCAGGAGAGGCTTCGCACAGCACAGTCTCGCCAGAAGAGTTATGCGGACCGTAGGGTTCGAGAGTTGTCTTTCATGGTTGGTGATAGAGTATTGTTGAAGGTTTCACCCATGAAGGGTGTCATGAGGTTCGGGAGGAAAGGGAAGTTGAGTCCCAGGTACATTGGTCCTTTTGAGATACTCGGGAGAGTTGGAGAGGTGGCATATGAGTTAGCCTTGCCACCCAGCTTATCCAGCGTTCATCCAGTATTCTATGTGTCTATGCTCCGAAAGTACATCGGGGATCCGTCTCATGTATTAGACTTCAGTACCATTCAGCTTGATGGTGATTTATCATATGATGTGGAGCCTATTGCTATTTTGCGTCGCCAGGTAAGAAAATTGAGGTCGAAGGAGATTGCAGCAGTTAAGGTGCAGTGGAGAGGTCGGCCCGTGGAGGAGGCTACTTGGGAGGTCGAGCAGGAGATGCGGAGCAGATACCCTCAGCTATTTGAGACTTCGGGTATGTTTCTTGACCCGCTCGAGGACGAGCGTTTGCTTAAGAGGGGGAGAATGTGACGACCCGGCCCGTCGTCACGGGAATTACCACCCCGTTATGTTGTAATTACATAATTCATGCTTTTATATCAGTGTTAGAGTCTATCGGGGGAGTTAGGAGTGAATTAGATTGAAAATGAGGCATATAGCCTTTTTTGGAGGAAACTTGAATAAGGAAAGTTAACCCGGAGTTGACTATTTAGTTAGAGAGCTCGGAATCGAATTCTGATGATTCGGTCAGCTCCGGGAGATCATTTGTGAGCTAGGAGAGCGATCGGAATTGAAATTGGAGATCCCGTGTAGAAATAGGCTTGAATTGGCTAAGGTTGAATTTTGGCGAAATCCGATCGATAGGTGAGATTTTGATCCGGGAGTCGGAATGGAATTCCGACAGTTGCAGTAGCTCCGTTAGGTGATTATGGATGTGCCTGCAAAATTTCAGGTCATTTGGAGGTCGTTTGGTCGGGTTTTTGATCGAATGTCGATTTCGGAAGTTTTGAAGAAACTTAGGCTTGAATCCGTGCGTAATTGGTGATTTTGATGTTTAGGATGGTGTTTTTATGATTGGAACAAGTTTGAATTGTGTTATGGAGTATGTTAGTGGTTTTTGTTGGGGTCCCGGGGGCCTCGGGATGAATTCGGGGGTCCAAACGGACCATTTTTGGCCTTAGACAACAGCTGAATTGCTGCTGTGTCTGCAGAAGGAAATCCTTCATCGCGTTCGGGATGAAGGGCACGCATCCGCGAAGGTCAGCAAGGGTATGCATCGCATTCGCGATGGTCTGGACGCGAATGCGTAGGGTCAGGATCGGAGGCTTCGCGTTCGCGTGGAGTTGGAACGCGTTCGCGTAGGTGAGAAGGGTTGGTCATCGCGTTCGCGTGAGTGAAGACGCGGAAGCGTAGAAGAAAATCCGGGAGGTTGGAAATCTATGCTTCGCGAATGCGTGACTGGGTGTCGCGTTCGCGATGGGAGGGCGGAGCAGAGCATCGCGTTCGCGTGAGGCGTGTTGCGAACGCGTAGAGCAATCGACCTAGGCAGTGAATTAAAACCAGAAACATTTCACATACGGGTTCATTTGTAAAACCCTCCATTGTTGAGCTCTAGAGTGAGAAAGTGACGGGAAATAGCTGGGAGATCATCGGGATATTGTCGGAGGTAAGTTTTGTTGTTTAATTACACACTTTTATCATGGAATCATGAATCATTTCTATGGAAATGGAGGATTTAATGTGGGTTTAAGCCCTAGGCCTAAAATTGTAGAAAAATATCGATTTGAGTGGGCAAATGGAGTCCGAATTTGGTAAATTTGATATGTCTAGACTCGTATTGAGACGAGGGTTCTGAATATATAACTTTTATAATTTTTCGAGAAGCGCACCAAAAGTCGAGTTTTGACAACTTGTGGGTTTTGATATAATTTGGGTTATTTCGAATGAATTACGTGAAATTAGCATATATTGATGCATTCTCTATGATTTTGAGCTGATTTGGCACCCGAGGAGATTGATTTGCGAGGCAAGCGCAAGGCGGATTGAAGCTTCTACCGGTTCGAGGTGAGTGGTGGTAGTAAACAATGTACTGAGGGTTTGAAACCCCGTACTAGCACTTCACAATGCTATGTTGAGATGAGACACACGTCTTGAGACGAGTGTGGTGACATTGTGATTGGGGACTTGGACTTGGTCCTTCCCGGCTAATAGAATACTGTGTTGTATGACTGTTAATGAGATTATAACTGTACAATTGGGCTAATAGCCATGTTTGGGGCCTTGTGCCGATCTGTAGAGCATTAGGGAACCTATAGAGCTAGGTGACCCGTATATCGTGTTGGAAACATTCACTTAGCCGTAGCTCTAGCTGTATAGCATAAAATGAGCCAGTACTAGATGCGTACATTGAGAGAGATTGTCTAAGGTGGAATTCCCTATTCTAGCTGAGTGGGCCTGAAAGGCCAAGTCTATATTGACTGAGACAGGGTCAAGGACCCATTGTGATATATTATATTGGGCCTGAGAGGCCAAGTACATACTGACTGGAATAGGGTCGAGGACCCATTATGAGGTATTATATATATATACCTATATTGGATCGGGCTGCACGCCGCAGCAGTATATATATTGGATCGGACTGCACGCCGCAGTAATATACATGTAATATACATGTGGAACGGACTGCACGCCGCAGTATTATTGCGCTTGGGCTGTAGGAGCCCCTTCGGAGTCTGAGTCTGCACACATTCTCAGTGAGCACTGGTGTATATTATGGGATCGGGCTACGCGCCGCAGCAGTATAAATATATACACATATATATATTGGATCGGACTGCATGCCGCAGTAATACATGTGTGGATCGGGCTGCACGCCGCAGTATAATAGTGCTTGGGCCTAGGGAGCCCCTCCGAAGTCTGTATACACCCCAGTGAGCGCTGTTGATGTTAAATGGAGCGGGCTGCGCGCCGCAGCGGTATATGTATTGGAGCGGGCTGCACGTCGCAGCATTATACTTAATCATTTCCTACTATCTACTTATATACTTATACATTATAGACATAGGTATGTGTCTTTATATGTTGAGATGGCCGTACACCGTAGGGGTACGAGTGAGGGTTGGATCAGTGTAGAATCTTGTAGAGATAAACGTGGATTGGAGATCAGAGTACTACCATAGTGATGACGTACCTGTGAGGGTTGCCTTAGAACTGCTAAGTGATAGCACAGGAGTTCTTACCTTCGGTTATTATTTATTATTGTTACTCACTGAGTTGAAATATACTCACCCCACTCCCCTGCACTTTCTGTGCAGATCCACAGGTGCCCGAGAGCAGTTGAGACATTGTAGCTGCTGATCCTTGTCTACATTTGCGGAGATTTTGAGGTAGCTGCCAGCGTCTGCAGAGCTTGTTTTCTCCTTCTTTATCATCTTGTTGATTTCTTATTTGCCCATACTTGGTTGTATTAGGATGTTATTCTGTAGAGGCTCAGTCTCGTGACACCACGATATGGTTGGGACCGTATTTTGTATGTTTTACATTTCGTTTATCACCTGATATGATCATTTACTGTTTAAGTTTAATTTGATTAATAACTGGCTGGTTTAAGGGATAATATAGTCGGGCTTGCCTAGCATTGTGTTGGGCGCCATCACGACCAGGGTTTGGGTCGTGACATGTATAGACGTGGTGACGAGCATCAATACACCATTGTCTAGCATAACTGTGAGTCATTGTTGGTACATGTTGTGAACTAATGTAGAATTCTCCTATGTTATATTATTGAGCCATTGTCGGGTTGTGAAGGTTGTGTTATTGTTCCCTTGCCGGGACCTTATTATTGTTGTTGTTATTGTTTCCTTGTCGGGATATTATTATAACTGTTGTTATTTCCTTGCCGGGATGGTACTTGTTGTTTATTTCATTCTCCTTGCCCGTTGATTGTGACCGTTGTTTGGGTGAGGAAGAGTGATAAAGCACGAAGGGTGATGTCGTGCCATTTTTAATTATATTCGCACGAAGGATCATTCCGTGCCATTGTTAATTATATTCGCACGAAGGATCATTCCGTGCCATGTTTTACTATTTATGCACGAAGGATCATTCCGTGCCACGTTTTACTTTTTATGCACGAAGGAACATTCCGTGCCATTGATAATTAAATCATGTACGAAGGATCATGTCGTGCCATAAATGTGAGGATGAGAGTAAAAGCACGAGGGGTGATGCTGTGCACTTTAATTTGCTTATTTGGTGAGGATGAGAGTAAAAGCACGAAGGGTGATGCGGTGCACTTTTATTTGCTTATTTGGTGAGAATGAGAGTAAAAGCATGAAGGGTGATGCCGTGCACTTTTATTTGCTTATTTGGTGAGGATGAGAGTAAAAGCACGAAGGGTGATGCCGTGCAACTAATCAATTCTTGTTTTGTGATAAATGTTTCTTGCACTCTATTTTTTACGTTACTGATGAATTATGTATATTCGATTGTGCTCCCCCTAGCATGTTTCCTCCCTTTCTATTTGTGTTGCTCAATATTTCTGTTATTGTATGGTACATATTTACATAGAACTGCACAGGTTTATGTGAGTGTCTGGTCTTAGGCTTGTCACTATATAGACCAGGCACTTACCAAAACATGGGGTCGGGTTGTGATGATACTACACTTCTGTGCATTTTTGCACTGATTCAGGTTTTGAGCAACAACAGTAGTAGTTCACTATCAGGATTGTCATATTCTCCAGACTGAGGTAGCTTGCAGACGTTCGCAGGCCCGGCGTCTCTTTTTAAATTTTTCATTGTTCCTATAGTCTCATTATGTCACGACCCCAAGTCCGGTCGCGATGGCTCCCAGCACATTGCTAGGCCAGCCTGATCAATCAATAACAATGACGGAGCTAGAAGCTCACTTTATCCCATTTAAGCATATCAAAACATGAATCAAAATTGATACATATATCTAAAACGGGGAACCGAGTCCCAAAATATACCAACTCCCACAGACCGAAGGGTCAAGAGTCATGAGCCTCTAATGAACATAAGTGTATAATGGTTTACAAGATACCAAGTGCGGAAAGAAATATCAATACAAAATCAAAAGACAGTAAGAAGGAATATCGGGTCCTGCGGACTCTACAGCTACCTCAAATATCCTACAGATGTCGCCTCGAATAGCTACCGGATCACTGCTGAGAGGTACATGGATCTGCACACAAGGTGCAGGGAGTAAAATGAGTACTGCCAGACTCAGTGGTAATAAACAGGGGTAAGACAGCGCAGATAAGAAATCCGCAATAAAGCACTATGTAAAACTGTAATCAAATACGCTATCACAGAATCAATATCAACTGTTCCTGTACCAACAAGTACCAGCAAAATAGTATAACAGCTATCAGATGTAGCTAAATGCAATGCAATGCATGATATGACCGCTACGGCGCGTAGCCCGATCCAATTTGGGTACCCGTGCTCACCGTGGGGGTTCAGACTCCGGAGGGGCTCCTACAGCCCAAGCACAATATTACTGCGGCGTGCAGTCCGATCCAACATGTGTACCACTGCGGCGCACAACCCGATCCACTACCAGTCAGCTAATATGGAAATACAGCCTCGCAGGCTCAAAAGTAGTTTTGAAAACCCTTTTTATAATTTTTCGGTTGGAAAACAGTAATATCAAATTCCAGAGATTGGAAATAGCATGATAACAGAAATAACTACGGACTGGTAGTAACTAACATGTCAATATCATAAGACAATGATAACGATCCTCGCGGGATCCAATAACTGGCTCACGGCCCACAAGTATACTCAACCGCCCAAGAAGGGGGTTCAACGGCTTAAGAGTAGCCAATATCACAATATAGTATGCAACCATCCGAGAAGGAGGTTCGACGGCTTAAGAATAGCCTAATATCATAACACAGTACCAACAAGTCGGACTAAGCCATAGTCCCCAATCACAATCGACCCCGCACTCACAAGAGAGTACGTGTCTCGCCGCTATACAGCGTCACAAAGTGGTATACCGGGGTTTCGAACCCGCTGGTCATCACCCACATCTATTACTCACCTTAATACGGCGCGACGACTACTCCGCGATGCCCTTTCCACGAGAATCAAGCTTCGCACATGTAGAATCTGATCAAATATAGTAAATACACATCAAATTAGACCAATTGAATGATATCCAGTCAAAACAACTCAATTTACATCAAAATTCCCAAAGTTGCCAAAACCCGACTTTCGGTACGCTTCTCGAAAAATTATGAAAGTCACATATTTGGAACCCTCATCCCGATACGAGTCCGTACATATCAAGAACTCCCAAATCGGATCACAAATGACCCTTCAAATCCTAAATTTTCATTTTTGAAAAGTTTACAAATTTTCTCCAATTTCTTCCATTTGATTCACTAATACTTGATGAAAAATAACCATGGAATCATTTAATATAATCACTTTTGGATATAGAACACTTACGCCCATCCATATGGTGAAAATCGCTTCGAAAATCGCTTCAATCCGAGCTCCCTAGCTCCAAAAATGAAGAAACTCTCGGACTGCCCCAATTAAAAGCCCATAGATTTTCGCATCTGCGGTTACTGTTCATCGCATGTGCAATTTACTATTCACCGCTTCTGCGGCACTGTTCATCGCAGAAGCGAAAATACCAAATTTGCCCCAGAAAATTGCAGCAGCTTTTTATTTCACAAAAAATGCTCTAACTCA
Source organism: Nicotiana noctiflora (assembly GCA_032618575.1). Taxonomy (NCBI): domain Eukaryota; kingdom Viridiplantae; phylum Streptophyta; class Magnoliopsida; order Solanales; family Solanaceae; genus Nicotiana; species Nicotiana noctiflora. The sequence goes on along the minus strand of JASVEL010011329.1, from coordinate 65,545 downwards.
ATCATACGAACTCGGAATTTGACGATTCTTTTTCCTATGGCTCCGTAATTTTGATACGGATCCAGTGGTTCAAACAAAACTGAATTTGGATCTCATTTTCTCAGTGCAACATCAATTTCGCTCGTTAAACAATTAACTCATGTTTCTCGTCAAAAACCCAATCGCGACTTGATGAAATTAAACCAAAATTTCCGGATCAGTTCTATAATTCATTATTTAAATTCTCAAAGTCTCGAAATCAAATTTGGATCTCTAGAACTAAAAATAGACCTTTGGATCATTACATTTATGCTCAAAACGGCAAAAATCTTCCAAAAATGACCCGTTGGGCATCCGAATTTACCCCGAAGCCTCCGGGACCTCAACCAAAAGTACTAACACCTATTATAACATCATTCAAACTTTTTCCAATCATCAAAACTCTATCGTTAACATCAAAATCGTCCTTTTTCAACAAATTCAAGCTTAAGTTTAACTTTAATTTCAAAAATTCACATTCGATCAAAAATCCGACCAAACAATGTCCGAATGACTTGAAAATTTGCAGGCATATCCAAAATCACCTAACGGAGCTACTGCAACTGTCGGAATTCCATTCCGACTCTCGGGTCAAAATCTCACCTACCGTTCGGATTTCGCCAAAATTCAACCTTAGCTAATTCAAGCCTAAAACTACACCGGGCCTCCAAATTCACTTCTAATCACTTTCCTAGCTCATAAATGACCTCCCGGAGCTGACCGAATCATTAAAATTCAATTCCGAGCTCTCTAACTCACAAGTCAACGTCCAGTTGACTTTTCCCAACTATTCCTTCTTTTAAGAGACTTTTTGTCTCATTTCCAACTAAACTCAATCCGAATTGACTCAAACTCGCCAAACATGCATATTGAAACATTAACACGCATTTAATGGGGATAACGAGGTGATAACTCACATGATGACGGGCCGGGTCATCACACATTATTTCGAGACATATGGTTATTTTATTTCTTTTAAACCATTATGTGTAATTATTCTTAGTAGTTCGTGAGTTTGTGACTCCACATCTTGGGTAGAGGATAATGTTGAGTATTTCACACTTATATTCAGATTTATGAAGTAGACTTCCGCAGGTAACGTTATTATTATTATTATTATTATTATTATTATTATTATTATTATTATTATTATTATTATTATTATTATTATTATTATTATTATTATTATTATTATTATTATTATTATTATTCTTGTTAATTAAATTGACAACTGGACGATTGTGTTAATGGAAATATGGTGAGAAAATTGGCTTGCCTAGCTACCACGAGTAGGTGCCATCACGATCCCGATGATGGGGAGTCCAGGTCGTGACAATACATTTATTATCACATTATGTGATGATTAACTCCTAACCTCAACGATTGATTTAGATATATTCTTGTCGTGGATTATCAGTTTGATTTTGATGGATATAAAATGGGTCTTCAATCGTCTTGATGGGATTTTCAGGTGATAAAGACCATAGGCGGATTTATGTGGAGGGGAGTGGGTCACGTGCACCCATGCTCCCCTCTCAAGGCTAGGTAATAGTAGTAATTTTAAAATTATCTATATAAGTATATTTTTGGGCACCCATACTCAAATGACTACCTTGGTACACTGGTAAATTGGTGGCCCTATACACCCTAGGTCATGGTATCAATTCCCTAGCACTTCATTTATTTTTAAAAACATTCCTATTTAAAAGTCCCTCTTGTCTAAAAACATGTCCATCATTTGACTCCCTCTCAACTCTCTGTATCTCACTATGGATTCTATGTGACTTGGAATGTAAATTCTTCAAGAAATCAATAATTTTTCCTTCTCATTCCGTTAAAATTCCAAGGTATGTAATTACTCTCTCTCTCTCTCTCCTTGTTATGTATTTCAATTCACTCGCTGCTAGCCTATTCCAAGCTCTCAACTTTTTTGTTTTGATCAATGTTTGAATATCTTGCCGAGATTTTGTCTTATTGATAGTAGTTATGATAGTTTATTGTTGAAATGAGAAGCTGTTGAATTGTGATGACACAACCTGTCATCATGTGAGTTATCACCATGTTATCCCCGTTATATGCTTGTTAATGTTTCAATATGCATCTTTTGTGAGTTTGAGTCAATTCGGATCGAGTTTGGTTGGAAATGAGACAAATAGTCTCTTAGAAGAAGGAATAGTGGGAAAAGTCAACTGGATGTTGACTTGTGAGTTAGAGAGCTCGGAACCGAATTCTGATGATTCGTTCAGCTCCGGGAGGTCATTTATGAGCTAGGAGAGTGATCAGATGTGAATTTGGAGGTCCGATGTAGTTTTAGGCTTGAATTTGTTTTCATTCTCTGCCCTTAAATGTAATTGTTATTTGGGTGAGGAAGAGTGATAATGCATGAAGGGTGATGTCGTGCCTTGATTTATTGTATATGCACGAAGGTTAATGCCGTCCCTTGTTATTGATTATGCACGAAGGTTAATGCCGTGCCATGTTATTGATTATGCACGAAGGATCATGCCGTGCCTTGTTATCGAACCATGCATGAAGGATCATGTCGTGCCATGGATGTGAGGATGAGAGTAAAAGCACGAAAGGTGATGCCGTGCACTTTATTTGCTTATTTGGTAAGGATGAGGGTAAAAGCACGAAGGGTGATGCCGTGCAACTATTTGCTATTCCTTGACTTGATATTACCTGTTTTCCATTATACTTTGGTTTTCTTGTTGATTTAATAACTGTTATTAACTGTTGAGTTCCTCTGTGTTATTCCTTGTTGAGTTGTTACTTGATTATTTCTCGTTATCTTGTGGTGTACACATATCTAGAACTGCACAGGTTTATGTGGGTGTCTGGTCCTAGGCTTGTCATTACTTCGCCGGGATAGACGAGGCACTTACCATCACATGGGGTCGGATTGTGCTGATACTGCACTTCTGTGCGTTTTTGCACAGGTCCAGGTTTCGATCAGGAGCAGCAGCAATAGATCTTTGCGTGGGAGTTGAGCATATTTAGACCGAGGTAGCTTGCAGACGTCCGCAGGCTCGGCGTCTCTTCCTCTTATTTATGTTATTAGCTGTAGTCTTTTTGTTCTGAGACAAACAGATTATGTTATTTTCTTTCAAGCCTTTATGTGTAGTATTCAATAGTAGTTCGTGAGTTGGTGACACCACGTCTTGGGTAGAGGATTTCAGTATTGTTTTACCTTGAAACTGCTTATCTCTATTTTGATAAAGTCTTCCGCGTTTAATTCAATTAATGTTATGGTTCTTGTTAATAAAATTGAGTATGAAATATTGCTAAAAACAAGATAGTGTGAATAAAGTGGCTTGCCTAGCTACCACGAGTAGGCGCCATCACGATCCCGATGTTGGGGAAAAATCCGGGTCGTGACAGATAGATAGTTATTATCTATTGTCTTTCATAATATCACGCATCAATAATATGAAAAATAAACTTATAAATAATATTATACACAAAATTAGTTATGGGGTAAAATTATTATATAAAAAATACATATGAACTCATAAAATATGATTATTTAATAATAAGAAAGGGCAATATGAGAAAAAATATAACGAAATAACTACATCAAATCTATAGTTACATAATTTGGCACTTTTTATCATATACAATACGAAAAAATTTAAGTACAATCTAAATAAACGTTATATTTAAAGCATCAATACAAGTAACATTCACTCACACAAGCTATTAATTAGTTTGGATTGTACATTGTCCGATGAATAACCTACCGAACTGAACAAAAGTATAAGTTGCTATAAGATGCTAAATAATTTTGATTCACTTACAAGTTAAGTGAAATTATTATGCATAAATTATTTATGTTTTAATAATGAGGAGATTATTATATTTCAATTACTTACTTTACAAAAATATTTTTATGTTTAAACTATTTAATTTGTCACATTTTATCCCGGATAACACATGTGACGACCCAAAGGGACATCGCTTGTTTTCCTGATCTGTTCCGTGCTTTCGAGGCCTTGAGAACCTCATTTTATATTTCCTCAATTTTGCGTGCACAGTCTGGGTGCATAGCCGGAAAATTTTTATGTGGAAATATTTGAAGAATTTTGATATTAATATGACTATAGTTGACTTTGGTCAACATTTTTCGTAAACGGACCCTGACCCGGACCCGAGATCGGGCTATCACTGAAGGTCCGTAAAAAATATGGTACTCGAGCATGTGCTCGGAGTCGAAATCCGAGATCTAAAACCCGAGTAAAAAAATTTTTCTGTTAAATTGTTTTTTTCTGAAATTAATAAGGAAAATGAAAATAAAACTTAATTAAAAGACCATGATATCGGGCTCGTATTTTGGTTTTGACACCCGGTACAAGTATTATATATTGTTTAAGCGCTTCCTGTAAAGTTTGGTTGAAAATGAACGACGTTTGACATATTTCGGATATGTTTGGATTGTGTTGTGCTCGTTTTTCTTATGATTCGACATCGATAGTTCAAACGTAAATGATATCATATTGAACAAATGAGCTTCGATTACTGTTTTGAATGAAGCATTAGATCCGTATCATAATTACGGGCTCGTAGAAAAATGAATCAACGAATTTGGACATCGTATGAGGATTTTATGGCCATTTTACTAAGGTTGCATAGATTTTAAGGTTAATGATAAAATTGCCCTTGATGGCGTATTAAAAACCTGCACTATTTGCAAATCTTAAAACCTACATATCTCCTTCATTATAAGGTCAAATTGAGTGATTCAAAAGCCTAAATTCATTAAAATTTCACAAGGAATCCATTGGGAGCAGTAAGACGCGTGAACAGTATACATAGAATGAGAAGGTCGAGGTTTTTTCCAATTTTTGAACGGGAAGAAGGTTCTGAGGCGATCTTTAAGAGAGAAAATTAGTGGGTATCATAGAGGTGAGTGATTTAATTATTAAAACTCGTTTATGGGTGATTATGAACCACAATCCCATTCTTTAATTCATTAAAACAGTAGAAAAATAGGATTTTGGGGCCTAAAATTACGAGACCTTTAGGGGTTGATTTGAGGGGTCAAACGGACTCCGATTTTGGTGTTCTTTATATGTACGTACTCGTGGCAAGACGAGAATTCTGTTGGTATAATTTTCGGAATTTTTTTAAGCAAGCGTGCCCAGGGTCGGTTTTACAATTTCTGGAAAGCATGTTAAAAATACTTTAATTAGGTAATTGGACTGGTTTGTTGAGTAGAATTGATGAGATTAAATAAATTGTATATAGATACGATTGATTTGGATCCAAATTCAAAAGGAAAGGCATTGCTTGAGGATTGAGTAGACTATAAGTCGTCGAGGTAAGTGTGATCTATCCTAGCTTGAGGGAATAAGAGTAAAGTATAATAACTTGCTAAGTGCTAAATGATCGAGTGCGGTGTATAGACGTGGTGATGAGCATCTATACACCAGTGTCTAGCATGACTGTGAGTCGTTATTGGTACATCTTGTGAACTAATGTGGAATTCTCCTATGTTATATTATTGAGCCCTTGCCGGGTTGTGAAGGTTGTGTTATTGTTCCCTTGCCGGGACCTTATTGTTGTTATTGTTATTGTTTCCTTGCCAGGATATTATTATGACTGTTGTTACTTCCTTTCCGGGATGGTACTTGTTGTTTATTTCATTCTTCTTGCCCGTTGATTGTGATTGTTGTTTGGGTGAGGATGAGTGATAAAGCACGAAGGGTGATGCCGTGCCATTTTTAATTATATTCGCACGAAGGATCATTCTGTGCCATTGTTAATTATACTTGCACGAAGGATCATTCCGTGCCATGTTTTACTATTTATGCACGAAGGATCATTTCGTGCCACGTTTTACTATTTATGCACGAAGGAACATTCTGTGCCATTATTAATTAAATCATGTACAAATGATCATGCCGTGCCATAAATGTGAGGATGAGAGTAAAAGCACGAAGGGTGATGCCGTGCACTTTTGTTTGCTTATTTGATGAGGATGAGAGTAAAAGCACGAAGGGTGATGCCGTGCACTTTTATTTGCTTATTTGGTGAGGATGAGAGTAAAAGCATGAAGGGTGATGCCGTGCACTTTTATTTGATTTTTTGGTGAGGATGAGAGTAAAAGCACGAAGGGTGATGCCGTGCAACTATTCAATTCTTGTTTTGTGATAACTGTTTGTTGCAATCTATTTTTTTTACCTTACTAATGAATTATGTATATTCGATTATGCTCCCCCTAGCATGTTCCCTCCCTTTCTATTTGTGTTGATCAATATTTCTGTTATTTTATGGTACATATGTATATAGAACTGCACAGGTTTATGTGAGTGCCTGGTCCTAGGCTTGTCACTACTTCGCCGGGATAGGTCCGGCACTTACCAGCACATGGGGTCGGATTGTGCTAATACTACACTTCTGTGCATTTTTGCACAGGTTCAGGTTTTGAGTAGCAGCAGCAGTAGTTCACTAGCAGGATTGTCATAATCTCGAGACTGAGGTAGCTTGCAGACGTCCGCAGGCCCGACGTCTCTTATTATATTTTTCATTGTTCCTGTAGTCTCATTATTTCGAGACAGACAATTATTATATTTTTTTAGACCATTATGTGTAGTTATTCTTAGTAGTTTGTGAGTTTGTGACTCCACATCTTGGGTAGAGGATTATGTTGAGTATTTCACACTTATATTCAGATTTATGAAGTAGACTTCCGCAGCTAACATTATTATTATTATTATTATTTTTATTATTATTATTATTATTATTGTTATTATTATTATTATTATTATTATTATTATTGTTATTATTATTATTATTATTAGTTAAATTTACAACTGGACGATTGTGTTAATGGAATTATGGTTAGTAAATTGGCTTGCCTAGCTACCACGAGTAGGCGCCATCACGATCCCGATGGTGGGGAGTTCGGGTCATGACAAGTTGGTATCAGAGTACTAGGTTACATAGGTCTCACAACTCACGAACAAACTTAGTAGAGTCTGAGGGGTAGGTACAGAGACGTTTGTACTTGTCCCTCAGAGTCTATTGAGTTAGGAAAAATCTCTGTTTTATTCTTTCCTATCATGCGAATTCGTTCTTCAAATGTTAAATTGAATTTCTATTATTGTGTTCCCACAAATGGCGAAGTCACGTACCATTTCTTCACCCGAACAATGGCACATGCTGGTGATAGATCAACTACGCCTTCAAAACTTTTGTGGAGGTCGGATAGGTTTCACCAAACTCTTCGCTACCACCTTCTGCAGTTCATCTTTTGAGAACCCACGGGATTGTGCTTGACCGCTGTTATGAGATATTACAGAACGTGGTAATAATCGAATGTGAGGGAGTTAATTTTACTATGCTTCGGATTGCAAACAGAAGTAGTGGGAAGATAATGTATTTACCACACCAGTTGTGGATCCAATGGAAGATGCAGATGTATCAGGAGATCACCTAATGAATCATGTGAGATTTCAATACACCTTGACGTCCGGTTGATTTATTTAAGTTGTGAAGGACAAATATTGTGAATTATTGGATGTTGTGAATTCTATGAAAATTTTTTATGTGAAATATTTTTATGTAGAAACATGTGAATTCTATGAAAAATTTGAAGAATTTTGATATTAATATGACTATATTTGACTTTGGTCAATATTGTTCGTCAACGAACCGGACCCGAGATCGGACTGTCCCTGAAGGTCCATCAAAAAATATGGGACTCGAAATCCGAGATCTAAAACCTGAGCAAAAGAATTTTTCTGTTAAATTGTTTTTTTCTAAAATTAATAAGGAAAATGAAAATAAAACATAATTAAAAGACCGTGTTATCGGGCTCGTATTTTGGTTTCGACACCCGGTACAAGTATTATATATTGTTTAAGCGCTTCCTGTAAAGTTTGGTCGAAAACAGACGTCGTTTGACGTATTTCGGATAGGTTTGGATTGTGTTGTGCTCGTTTTTCTTATGCTTCGGCATCGTTTGTTCAAGCGTAAATGATATCATATTGAACAAATGAGCTTCCATTACTGTTTTGAATGAAGCATTAGATCCGTATCGTAATTATGGACCCGTAGCAAAAAGAATCATCGAATTTGGGCATCCTATGAGGATTTTATGGCCATTTTACTAAGGTTGCCCAGATTTTCAGGTTAATGACGAAATTGCCCCTGACGCCGTATTAAAAACCTGTACTATTTGGAAATCTTAAAACGTACATATCTCCTTCATTATAAGGTCAAATTGAGTGATTCAAAAGCCTAAATTCATTAGAATTGCACAAGGAAATCATTGGGAGCAGTAAAACGGGTGAACAATATACCTATAATGAGAAGGTCTTGTTTTTTCAAATTTTTGAACGGGAAGAAGGTTCTGAGGCGATCTTTAAGAGAGAAAATCAGTGGGTACCAAGGAGGTAAGTGATTTGATTATTAAAACTCATTTATGGGTGATTATAAACCACAATCCCATTCTTTAATTTGTTAAAATAGTAGAAAAATAGGATTTTGAGGTCTGGAATTATGAGACCTTTAGGGGTCGATTTGAAGGGTCAAACGGACTCCGATTTTTGTGTTCTTTATATGTACGGACTCGTAGAAAGACGAGAAATCCGTTGGTATAAATTTCGGAATTTTTTGACCAAGCGTGCCCGGGGTCGGTTTTACAATTTCTGGACAGCATGTTAAAAATATTAATTAGGCAATTGGACTGGTTTGTTGAGTAGAATTGATGATATTAAATAAATTGTATATAGATACGATTGATTTGGAGCCAAATTCGAAAGGAAGGGCATTGCTTGAGGATTGAGTGGACTATAAGCCGTCAAAGTAAGTGTTGATCTATCCTAGCTTGAGGGAATAAGAGTAGAGTATAATAACTTGCTAAGTGCTAAATGATCGAGTGCGGTGTATAGACGTGTGTGACGAGCATCAATACACCATTGTCTAGCATAACCGTGAGTCATTGTTGGTACATGTTGTGAACTAATGTGGAATTCTCCTATGTTATATTATTGAGCCCTTGCCGGGTTGTGAAGGTTGTGTTATTGTTCCCTTGCCGGGACCTTATTATTGTTGTTGTTATTATTTCCTTGTAGGGATATTATTATAACTGTTGTTATTTCCTTGCCGGGATGGTACTTGTTGTTTATTTCATTCTCCTTGCCCGTTGATTGTGACTGTTGTTTGGGTGAGGAATAGTGATAAAGCACGAAGGGTGATGCCGTTCTATTTTTAATTATATTCGCACGAAGGATCATTCCGTGCCATTGTTAATTATATTCGCACAAAGTATCATTCCGTGCCATGTTTTACTATTTATGCACGAAGGATCATTCCGTTCCACGTTTTACTATTTATGCACGAAGGAACATTCCGTGCCATTGATAATTAAATCATGTACGAAGGATCATGTCGTGCCATAAATGTGAGGATGAGAGTAAAAGCACGAGGGGTGATGCTGTGCACTTTAATTTGCTTATTTGGTGAGGATGAGAGTAAAAGCACGAAGGGTGATGCCGTGCACTTTTATTTGCTTATTTGGTGAGGATGACAGTAAAAGCACGAATGGTGATGCCGTGCACTTTTATTTGCTTATTTGGTGAGGATGAGAGTAAAAGCACGAAGGGTGATGCCGTGCACTTTTATTTGATTTTTTGGTGAGGATGAGAGTAAAAGCACGAAGGGTGATGCCGTGCAACTAATCAATTCCTGTTTTGTGATAAATGTTTGTTGCACTCTATTTTTTTACCTTACTGATGACTTATGTATATTCGATTGTGCTCCCCGTAGCATGTTTCCTCCCTTTCTATTTGTGTTGCTCAATATTTCTGTTATTGTATGGTATATATTTACATAGAACTGCATAGGTTTATGTGAGTGTCTGGTCCTAGGCTTGTCAGTACTTCGCCGGGATAGACTAGGGACTTACCAACACATGGGGTCGGATTGTGCTGATACTACACTTCTGTGCATTTTTGCACAAGTTCAGGTTTTGAGCAGCAGCAGTAGTAGTTCACTAGCAAGATTGTCATATTCTTGAGATTGAGGTAGCTTGCAGACGTCCGCAGGCCCGGCGTCTCTTCTTATATTTTTCATTGTTTCTATAGTCTCATTATTTCGAGACAGACGGTTATTTTATTTCTTTTAGACCATTATGTGTAATTATTCTTAGTAGTTCGTGAGTTTGTGACTCCACATCTTGGGTAGAGGATAATGTTGAGTATTTCACACTTATATTCAGATTTATGAAGTAGACTTCCGCAGCTAACGTTATTATTATTATTATTCTTGTTAATTAAATTGACAACTGGACGATTGTGTTAATGGAAATATGGTGAGAAAATTGGCTTGCCTAGCTACCACGAGTAGGTGCCATCACGATCCCGATGGTGATCAATTGAATCAGTACGTGACTCATATGCATACTATGGATTGAGTACGGATCGGGCTGCACGCCACAGCGAATGTTATGATTGAGTATGGATCGGGCTGCATGCCACAACGAATGTTATGATTGAGTATGGATCTGGCTGCACGTCACAGCCTATGTTATGATTGAGTATGGGTCGGACTGCACGGCGCAACGAATGTTCTGATTTTGCTTGGGCTGAAGGAGCCTATCCGAAGCCGTTATCCAAATTTGTTCCCCGACTAAGGTACTTCCTTTTTCTGTCCGATCGAGGACGAACGGTTGTTTTAGAGGTGGAGGATGTGACGACCCAAAGGGCCATCACCTATTTTTTACATCTATTCCATGCTTCCGAGGCCTTGAAAACCTTATTTTATATTTCCTCGGTTTGCGTGCACAGTCTGGGTGCTTAGCCAGGAAATTTTTATGTGGAAATATGTGAATTCTGTGAAAACTTTGAAGAATTTTGATATTAATACGACTATATTTGACTTTGGTCAATATTTTTCGTCAACGGACCCGGACCCGAGATCGAACTGTCCCTGAAGGTCCGTCAAAAAATATGGGACTCGAACTCCGAGATCTAAAACCTGAGTAAAAGAATTTTTCTGTTAAATAGTTTTTTCCTGAAATTAATAAGGAAAATGAAAATAAAACATATTTAAAAGACCATGTTATCGGGCTCAGATTTTGGTTTCGATGCCCGGTACAAGTATTATATATTGTTTAAGCGCTTCCTGTAAAGTTTGGTCGAAAACGGACGTCGTTTGACGTATTTCGGATAGGTTTGGATTGTGTTGTGCTCGTTTTTCTTATGCTTCGACATCGTTTGTTCAAGCGTAAATGATATCATATTGAACAAATGAGCTTCCATTACTGTTTTGAATGAACCATTAGATCCATATCGTAATTACGGACCCGTAGCAAAAAGAATCATCGAATTTGGGCATCCTATGAGGATGTTATGGCCATTTTACTAAGGTTGCCCAGATTTTCAGGGTTAATGACGAAATTGCTCCTGACGGCGTATTAAAAACCTGCACTATTTGTAAATCTTAAAACCTACATATCTCCTTCATTATAAGGTCAAATTGAGTGATTCAAAAGCCTAAATTCATTAGAATTGCACAAGGAAATCATTGGGAGCAGTAAAACGCGTGAACAGTATACCTATAATGAGCAGGTCTTGTTTTTTTCCAATTTTTGAACGGGAAGAAGGTTCTGAGGCGATCTTTACGAGAGAAAATCAGTGGGTATCAAGGAGGTAAGTGATTTGATTATTAAAATTCGTTTATGGGTGATTATAAACCACAATCCCATTCTTTAATTCATTAAAATTGTAGAAAAATAGGATTTTGAGGTCTGGAATTGTGGGACCTTTAGGGGTCGATTTGAGGGGTCAAACAGACTTCGATTTTTGTGTTCTTTATATGTACGGACTCGTGGCAAGACGATAAATCCGTTGGTATAATTTTCGGAATTTTTTGACCAAGCGTGCCCGGGGTCGGTTTTACAATTTCTGGACAGCATGTTAAAAATATTAATTAGGCAATTAGACTGGTTTGTTGAGTAGAATTGATGATATTAAATAAATTGTATATAGATACGATTTATTTGGAGCCAAATTCGAAAGGAAAGGCATTGCTTGAGGATTGAGTGGACTATAAGCCGTCGAAGTAAGTGTTTGATCTATCCTAGCTTGAGGGAATAAGAGTAGAGTATAATAACTTGCTAAGTGCCTAATGATCGAGTGCGGTGTATAGACGTGGTGACGTGCATCAATACACCATTGTCTAGCATGACCGTGAGTCATGTTTGGTACATGTTGTGAACTAATGTGGAATTCTCCTATGTTATATTATTGAGCCTTTGCCGGGTTGTGAAGGTTGTGTTATTGTTCCCTTGCCGGGACCTTATTATTGTTGTTGTTATTGTTTCCTTATCGGGATATTATTATAACTGTTGTTATTTCCTTGCCGGGATGGTACTTGTTGTTTATTTCATTCTCCTTGCCCGTTGATTGTGACTGTTGTTTGGGTTAGGAAGAGTGATAAAGCACGAAGGGTGATGTCGTGCCATTTTTAATTATATTCGCACGAAGGATCATTCCGTGCCATTGTTAATTATATTCGCACGAAGGATCATTCCGTGCCATGTTTTACTATTTATGCACGAAGGATCATTCCGTGCACGTTTTACTATTTATGCACGAAGGAACATTCCATGCCATTGATAATTAAATCATGTACGAAGGATCATGTCGTGCCATAAATGTGAGGATGAGAGTAAAAGCACGAGGGGTGATGCTGTGCACTTTAATTTGCTTATTTGATGAGGATGAGAGTAAAAGCACGAAGGGTGATGCCGTGCACTTTTATTTGCTTATTTGGTGAGGATGAGAGTAAAAGCACGAAGGGTGATGCCATGCACTTTTATTTGCTTATTTGGTGAGGATGAGAGTAAAAGCAGGAAGGGTGATGCCGTGCACTTTTATTTGATTTTTTGGTGAGGATGAGAGTAAAAGCACGAAGGGTGATGCCGTGCAACTAATCAATTCTTGTGTTATGATAATTGTTTGTTGCACTCTATTTTTTTACCTTAATGATGAATTATGTATATTCGATTGTGCTCCCCCTAGCATGTTTCCTCCCTTTCTATTTGTGTTGCTCAATATTTCTGTTATTGTATGGTACATATTTACATAGAACTGCACAGGTTTATGTGAGTGTCTGGTCCTAGGCTTGTCACTATATAGACCAAGCACTTACCAACACATGGGGTCGGCTTGTGCTGATACTACACTTCTGTGCATTTTTGCACAGGTTTAGGTTTTGAGCAGCAGCAGCAGTAGTTCACTAGCAGGATTGTCATATTCTCGAGACTGAGGTAGCTTGCAGACGTCCGCAGGCCCGACGTCTCTTCTTATATTTTTCATTGTTCCTATAGTCTCATTATTTCGAGACAGATGGTTATTTTATTTCTTTTAGACCATTATGTGTAATTATTCTTAGTAGTTTGTGAGTTTGTGACTCCACATCTTGGGTAGAGGATAATGTTGAGTATTTCACACTTATATTCAGATTTATGAATTAGACTTCCGCAGCTAACGTTATTATTATTATTATTAGACTTCCGCAGGTAACGTTATTATTATTATTATTATTATTATTATTATTATTATTATTATTATTATTATTGTTAATTAAATTGACAATAGACGATTGTGTTAATGGAAATATGGTGAGAAAATTGGCTTGCCTAGCTACCACGAGTAGGTGCCATCACGATCCCGATGGTGGGGAGTCCAGGTCGTGACAATACATTTATTATCACATTATGTGATGATTAACTCCTAACCTCAACGATTGATTTAGATATATTCTTGTCGTGGATTATCAGTTTGATTTTGATGGATATAAAATGGGTCTTCAATCGTCTTGATGGGATTTTTAGGTCATAAGGACCATGGGCGGATTTATGTGGAGGGGAGTGGGTCACGTGCACCCATGCTCCCCTCTCAAGGCTAGGTAATAGTAGTAATTTTAAAATTATCTATATAAGTATATTTGTGGGCACCCATACTCAAATGACTACCTTGGTACACTGGTAAATTGGTGGCCCTATACACCCTAGGTCATGGTATCAATTCCCTAGCATTTCATTTTTTTAAAAACATTCCTATTTAAAAGTCCCTCTTGTCTAAAAACATGTCCATCATTTGACTCCCTCTCAACTCTCTGTATCTCACTATGGATTCTATGTGACTTGGAATGTAAATTCTTCAAGAAATCAATAGTTTTTCCTTCTCATTCCGTTAAAATTCTAAGGTATGTAATTACTCTCTGTCTCTCTCCTTGTTATGTATTTCAATTCACTCGCTGCTAGCCTATTCCAAGCTTTCAACTTTTTTGTTTTGATCAATGTTTGAATATTTTGCCGAGATTTTGTCTTATTGATAGTAGTTATGATAGTTTATTGTTGAAATGAGAAGCTGTTGAATTGTGATGACACAGCCTGTCGTCATGTGAGTTATCTACATGTTATCCCCGTTATATGCTTGTTAATGTTTCAATATGCATTTTTTGTGAGTTTGAGTGAATTCGGATCGAGTTTGGTTGGAAATGAGACAAATAGTCTCTTAGAAGAAGGAATAGTGGGAAAAGTCAACTGGACATTGACTTGTGAGTTAGAGAGCTCGGAATCAAATTCTGATGATTCGTTCAGCTCCGGGAGGTCATTTATGAGCTAGGAGAGCGATCAGATGTGAATTTGGAGGTCCGATGTAGTTTTAGGCTTGAATTGGCTAAGGTTGAATTTCGGCGAAATCCGAACGGTAGGCGAGATTTCGATCCGGAGTCGGAATGGAATTCCGACAGTTGCAGTAGCTCCGTTAGGTGATTTTGGATATGCCTGCAAAATTTCAGGTCATTCAGAGGTCGTTTGGTCGGGTTCTTGATCGAATGTTGGTTGCGGAAGTTTAAATGAAAACTTAGGCTTGAATTCGCTTGGATTCGATGTTTTCCGTGATTAAGGGCGTGTTTATGGGATTGGAACAAGTTTGTATCGTGTTATGGATTATGTTGGTGGTTTTCGTTGGGGTCTCGGGGGCCTCGGGATGAATTCGGGGCTCCAAACGGACCATTTTGAGCCAAAGTGAGTAGCTGATCTGCTGCACTTATTGCAGAAGAATTTAACTCATCGCGATCGCAGGCCTGGCTATGCGATCGCGTAGTGTATCGAATTGAGACTGGGAGATTGTTCTTCGTGATCGCAGGAAGAGATATGCGATCGCGTAAGGTCGAGGGTTTGTTCATCGCGATCGCGAGGGTATTCATGCGATCGCGTAAGGTCTTGTTCGTGAGCAGTGCGATCGCTATCGTCTCGTTACGATCGCATAGATTCGCTAGGTTGGTCACTGTGATCCCGTCTAGGTCCACCCAATCGCGTAGAGGGAAAGTTGGCCACCCAAAAGCTGTGCATCGCGATCGCGAGCCAAGGGTTGCGATCGCGTAGGGTAAAAATGCCTGGCAGTGAATTGAAGTCCAGAACATTTCAGTCGCGGTCATTCACTCATAAAACTCCATTGCTGAGTCTTAGAGAGAGGAATTGATGGGAAATTACCGGGATTTCACCGGGTTATCATCGGAGGTAAGTTTTATGGTTCAAATATGTGTTTTTATCTTAGAATCCTTCTTTATTTCACTGAAATTGGAAGAATTAATGGGGGAATTTAGCCCTAAGCGAGGGTTATGATAAAACATTGAATTGCATGGGCAAACGGAGTCCGATTTTGGCAAACTTTATATGTATGGACTCGTGTTGAGATAAGAATTCCAAAAATGTAACTTTCGTAATTTTTCGAGAAGCGTACCAAAAGTCGGATTTTGACAACTTTGTGGGTTTTGGTGTAATCGAGTTATTTCGAATGGGTTGTGTCTAACTAGCCTATATTGATGAATTCTCATTGATTTTGAGCAGATTTGGCATCCAAGATGATTGATTTTCGAGGCAAGAGTAAGGTGGACTAGGACTTCTACCGGATTGAGATGAGTGGTGGTAGTAAATAATGTACTGAGGGTTTGAACCCCCGTACTTGCACTATATAGTGCTATGTTGAGATGAAACAGGCGTTATGTGACGGCGTGATGATATTGTGATTGGGGAGTTGGACTTGATCCTTCTCGACTGATAGTTTATTGTGTATTATGATTGTGAATGAGTTTAAAACTGTAAAGTTGGACTGGTAGCCATGTTTGGGGCCTTGTGCCGATCTGTATAGCAATAGGGAAAACCTGTAGAGCTAAGTGACCCCTATATCATGTTGGAAACTTACACTCAGCTGTAATATCAGCTGTATAGCATATCGTGGGCCAGTACTAGATGTGAACTGAGAGAGAGACTACCTAGGGTGGAAATTTCTTGTTTTGGCTAAGTGGGACTGAAAGGCCAAGTCTATACAGACTGGGATAGGGTCGTAGACCCATTATGAGGTATTATATATATATATATACCCCCATTATGAGGTATTATATATATACCTACATTGGATCGGGTTGCACGCCGTAACAGCATATGTATTGGATCGGACTGCATGCCGCAGTAATGTATATGTGGATCGGACTGCACGCCGCAGTAATATACAAGTGGGACGGACTGCACGCCACATTATTATTGCGCTTGGGCTGTAGGAGACCCTTCGGAGTCTGCACACATTCCCAGTAGGTGCTATAGTATATTATGTATGCCACCAACTCCAACGGTATATATATATATATATATATATATATATATATATATATATATATATATATATATATATATATATATATATATATATATATTGGATCGGACTGGCACGCCGCAGTAATATATGTGTGGATCGGGCTGCACGCCGCAGTATCATAGCGCTTGGGCCGAGGGAGCCCCTCCGAAGTCTGTATACACCCCTAGTGAGCACCGTCGACGTTAAATGGAGCGGGCTGCATGCCGTAGCGTTATATGTATTGGAGCGGGCTGCACGCCGCAGTATTTTACTTATACATATATATCTGTACCTATATATATCGTAGCGGGCTACGCGCCGCATCATTATAGACACATGTATACATATATATACATTGGATCGGTTGTACGCCGTAGCAGTACGAGTGAGGACTAGGTCAGTGTGGGACCTTGGTGAGATAGATATGGACTGGAAATGGGGGTATTCACTGTAGATATGACTTACTTGTGAGGTTACCCTTAGAACTGTTTAGTGATAATACATGTGTTCTTATTTTCAGTTATTGTTTATTATTATTACTCAATGAGTTGAAATATACTCACCCCACTCCCCTGCACTTTTTGTGCAGATTCATAGGTGCAAGAGAGCAGTTGAGCTGTCGCAGCTGCTTATTCATTACTATCCCGAGGAGACTTCGAGGTAGCTGCCGACGTCCGCAGGACTTGATCTCTCTTTCTTATCATTTTGTTGCTTTCATCCTGCCTAGACTTGTATTGTGTAGGATATTTTGTTGTAGAGGCTCAGACTTATGACACCATGATTTGGTTGGGACCGTGTATTGTATGCTTCTACTTCCACGTTTATCGTTTTGATTTGAAAATATTCTATTTAAGTTTAATTGATCATCTGAAATTAATAATTGGCTGGCTTAATGGATAATATGGTCGGGCTTGCCTAGCAATGTGTTGGGCACCATCACGACCGAGATTTGGGTCGTGACATGAATGCTATTTATATTATGTTTTGATATATTTGCACTATAAAAATCAAGTTAGGAGCTGGGCAGGTACATCAATTTGATCTCAAAGATAAAAGTACTACATATTGCGAAAGTATTGGTAAGTGTTTATTTTAAATATGGGCCAGGTCGGATAATTTATCTCTTTTTTTATTACCCATTTTTGACCCGAATCATACCCGCACGTTTGCCACTCCTTGGTGCACCCATCATCCCGAAATCCAAGATATGCCTGTGATAAGGACACATGTAGCGTTAATTTAAATAGAATCTGTTATATATTTATATCTATATTCTATATATATTTAAATGAAGGAAGTCTAGCGTGGGATTATGATAAGTGGCGGTATAGAAGAATTCCATGTATTAGTTTTTAGGACAAAATTTAATTAATTAGTTATTAGTTTTAAAATTAAAATTAAAATATTTAAATATCTATTTATTTGAAGTAGGGGTAGTTATTTACTCAATTGAAATAATTAATTAATAATTTAAAAGTTACCATTAGAAATAAAACTTCATTGGTTGCATAAGAACCTAAAATTAAAGAGCACATCCCACGAACTCCTCCCCCCCCCCCCAACCCCAAAATGTGATATGCTTTCCCTCCTTTTTTTTATCCCTGAAATTCCTTAATAATTAACTAACTATCATTCTAAAATATATTACATATTTATAATATTAACTTTTTAAAATTAAAAATAAATTCTAGTTATATTTTTTAAAATTATAAATATAGTTACAGAATTCTATTCACGTTTTAGGATTTTTCAATAATTCATTCGACCTAAACTCAAATTTAATCGCTATTATTGTTATCGAATTATCTTTGTTCCTCAAATATCTAAAAGAAAAAAAGATGTGAAAACATGCATTTCACCCTTAAACATAAGTAATTTTTGCTTATATATATTAAGTTGTTTACTTTATGTACTGAACTAGAAGTTTTAAAACTACATGTAATTTATCGGTTATTTGAGAAGACGGTACTTCAACTTTTGGATACTTTTGTCCAATTTCTTCGTTAATGTTTCTATGTTTAAGTAGATTTAGGGTGAACACAAGTTGCAATCTATTGGAACATATGAACTTTGTTTTTGCAGTCTATAGATGTGGTATATTTCATTTATGACATTTAAATCATACGAACTTTGTTTTTGCATATGATCTATTACGTATCAAAGATCAAGAAACACCACAATCTTTTGTACTTGAAGAAAATTATAGGCTTCTTTGTTATGTTGCTAGATAGGAGTACTTATCAAGAACTTTTAGCAATGTAGGGTTAGGTGTTCTTCTAATTATTTTTTTTAGATTATTAGGTGAGGTGTATATGCTATTTACATATACATAAAAAAAAATTCAAAAGATAGAAGTCTTTCCATTAAAAGTTTATTTTTCTTCTTGATACTATTTTAAATATACATATATGGAGGAATCTATTTGTAGTAGTAAAATGGATTCCATTGAAGGAAACCTACAAGAAAATGTACATAAATTCAATATATTATTATGGGTTATTTAGGTGTATTAGTGTTGTACAAAATAGTCTATCATAAATTCAAATGCATACTATGGACTGAGTACGGATCAGGCTTCACGCCGCAGCGAATGTTATGATTGAGTATGGATCGGGCTGCACGTCACAGCGTATGTTATGATTGAGTATGGGTCGGGCAGCACGGCGCAACGAATGTTATGATTGCGCTTGGGCTGAAGGAGCCCCTCCGGAGCCATTATCCACATTTGTTCCCCGACTAAGGTACTTCCTTCTTCTGTCCGTTTGAGGATGAACGGTTGTTTTAGAGGTGGAGGATGTGACGACCCAAAGGGTCATCACCTATTTTCCTCATCTGTTCCGTACTTCCGAGGCCTTGAAAACCTAATTTTATATTTCCTCGATTTGCATGCACAGTCTGGGTGCATAACCGGAAATTTTTTATGTGAAAATATGTGAATTCTGTGAAATATTTGAAGAATTTTGATATTAATATGACTATAGTTGACTTTGGTCAACATTTTTCGTCAACGGACCGGGACCCGAGATCGGACTGTCCCATAAGGTCCGTCAAACAATATGGGACACGGGCATGTGCCCGGAGTCGAAATACGAGATCTAAAACCTGAGTAAAAGAATTTTTCTGTTGAATTATTTTTTTCTGAAATTAATAAGGAAAATGAAAATAAAACATAATTAAAAGACCATGTTATCGGGCTCGTATTATGGTTTCGACGCCCGGTACAAGTATTATATATTGTTCAAGTGCTTCCTGTAAAGTTTGGTCGAAAACGGACGTCGTTTGACGTATTTCGGATAGGTTTGGATTGTGTTGTGCTCGTTTTTCTTATGCTTCGACATCGTTTGTTCAAGCGTAAATGATATCATATTGAACAAATGAGCTTCGATTACTGTTTTGAATGAAGCATTAGATCCGTATTGTAATTACGGACCCGTAGCAAAAAGAATCATCGAATTTGGGCATCGTATGAGGATTTTATGGCCATTTTACTAAGGTTACCCAGATTTTCAGGTTAATGATGAAATTGCCCCTGACGGCGTATTTAAAACCTGCACTATTTGCAAATCTTAAAACCTACATATCTCCTTCATTATAAGGTCAAATCGAGTGATTTAAAAGACTAAATTCATTAGAATTGCACAAGGAAATCATTGGGAGCAGTAAAACGCGTGAACAGTATACCTATAATGAGTAGGTCTTGTTTTTTTCCAATTTTTGAACGGGAAGAAGGTTCTGAGGCGATCTTTAAGAGAGAAAATCAGTGGGTATCAAGGAGGTAAGTGATTTGATTATTAAAACTCATTTATGGGTTATTATAATGTAACGACCCGGCTCGTCGTTACGGGAATTACCACCCCGATACCTTGCATTTACATATATTATGCTTTTAAAACAGTATTAGAGTATATCGGGTGAGTTAGGAGTGATTTGGATTGAAAATGAAACAAATAGCATGTTTGAAGAAAGCTTGAATATGAAAAAGTCAACCAAGAGTTGACTATTGAGTTAGAGTGCTCGGAATCGGATTCTGATGATTCGACTAGTTCCGGGGATCATTTATGACTTAGGAGAACAATCGGAATTGAATTCGGAGGTCCGGTGTAGTTTTAAGCTTGAATTGGCGAATGTTGAATTTTGGCGAAAACGGGATGGTAGGTGATATTTTGATCCGGGGGTCGGAATGGAATTCCGACAATTTCTGTAGCTTCGTTATGAGATTTTGGATATGTCTGCAAATTTTCAGGTCATTCGGACATCGTTTGATCGGGTTTTGGATTGAATGTTAGTTTTGAAAGTTTTGAAGAAACTTAGGCTTGAATCCGTGGTTAATTGATGATTTTGATGTTTAGGATGGTGTTTTTATGATTGGAACAAGTTCGAATAAGGAATTAGGATGTGTTGGTGTGTTTGAATGAGGTCCGGGGGCCTCGGGGTGTTTTCGGATGGTTAATCGGGAGAAATATGGAAAATTGCAGAAAATTTGTGCACTGCCTCTGTTGTTTCCGCTCCTGCGGAATTTTGGGCGCAGGAGCGGGCGCGCTGAAGCGGAAAGGAGCCGCAGAAGCGGCGACCGCAGAAGCGGAAAGGGAGCCGCTGAAGCGGAAGCGCGGAAGCGGACTGGGAGCCGCAGGAGCGGCCTTCGCAGAAGCGGAAGTGGAGCCGCTTGGGCGAGTCCGCAGAAGCGGACGTCTAGCCGCAGAAGCGGTACTATCCGCAGAAGCGGTCCAATCTCCGCAGAAGCGGACGCGTAGGAGCGGAAATACTTCCGCAGAAGCGGAAATCGCTGTAAGTTAAGTGTATCAGAAGTTAGAAAATTTCAGAAACATTTTAACATTTGGGGGTCTCGGCTTAAGGGCGACTTTGGGCGATTTTGAGGAAGAAATCAAGGGAAATCATCAGGTAATCAACTATGAACTCATATTATGATTAGTATTGATAATATCATGCAATTATATCATGAAAATGGAGGAATTTGGGGTAATTATGGAGGATTTAACCCTAGGTTTGAACTTTAGAAAATCAAGGTTTTGAATGAGCAAATGGAGTCCGAATTTGGTAAAATTGATATGCTTAGACTCGTATTGAGATGAGGGTTCCGAATATGTGACTTTCGTAATTTTTCGAGAATCGTACCGAAAGTCGGGTTTTACCAACTTGGTGTAATTTTGAGAATTTCATATAAATTGAAGTGGGTTATGATTCTTTGACCCGTAATTGATATAATTATTGTTATTTGACTAGATTCTACACACGAGGCATCGAAATTCAAAGGAAAAGGCATCGCGGACGATTCGACGACCGGCTAGAGGTGAGTAGTTTGTGTATATTGTAGTCTGAGGGTTCGAAACCCCGGCTTAGCACATTGTGACGCTAATAGGGCGTGGCTCGCACACCGTGGCAGGTGCGGGATTGAATTGTGATTGGGGATTGAGACTTGGTCCATCCCGGGAATGAATAATATGTTGTTAGTGTTGGAAATACACTGTAATTGCTATATTTGTGGGCTGTAAGCCTTGTTTGGGGCCTTGTGCCGATCTGTAGCGTCCTTAGAGGACAATATTTATGTGATAGCTGTAATTGCTTAAATCACTGATCTCAGTCCTGAGAATTGTAATCACACTTTTGAAATGCTAAGTCACCGGCTTTTACAAACTTAATAAAGTTAAAGTATTTTTCATAAATTATGAATTGAGAACGGGAATTAAGGAAAATAAATTGTTTTGTGACTTAATTGCTTATTGTGGACTGAGTATGGGATCGGGCTGCACGCCGCAGTGGTTGATGTGAGGATCGGGCTGCACGCCGCAGCAATATTGCGCTTGGGCTGTAGGAGCCCCTCCGGAGTCTGTACACACCCCCAGTGAGCGCCGTCGACGTTAAATGGGATCGGGCTACACGCCGTAGCAGTTATGTGCATTGCATTGCATCTGTATTTGTTGGATTACTCTGTGGTAGCTGTATGGAATTATTGTTGCTAGTTCGTAGGAGATTCGGACTGTAGTGTAGCTTCATTTTGTGGTATTTTGTGGATTTCTTACTGTCAGCTACATGTATATATTTGTTACTCACTGAGTACTTAGTACTCACCCCTACTCCCTGCACCTTTTGTGTGCAGACTCAGGTACACAGGAGCAGTAGACGGACATCTCCAGCGTTTACCTTGTCACATCGAGTTGCTGAGGTAGCTGCCTACGTTCGGAGAGCCTAGCTTCTCCTCTCATTCCAGTTGTTATTGTATATTTTGTATTCAGACTTGAGTACTTCTATATCGTACTCTCTATTTCTGTTGGGTTTTGTTAGAGGCTCTAGACTTGTGACTCCGGATCTTTGGGAGTGTCAGGTATTTTGTTCTTTACTATTATTATTGGAGTTCTTAAACTCATATATTCTTCTTGGGTTGTCCATTTGGGACTGGTATTGTGTTATAATTAAATTGTGTGTTTGGCTGGCCTAGCTTGATTGTTGGGCGCCATCACGACCGGATTTGGGTCGTGACAAGTTGGTATCAGAGCTCTAGGTTATTAGGACTCGCGAGTCATGAGCCGGTTTAGTAGGCTTTCGCAGATCGGTACGTAGACGTCCGTATCTATCTTCGAAGGGCTACCGAAACTTTAGGAAAAACCTCATTTTCTTGAATTCATATCGTGCGATTTGTGTTATCATGAAATTAAATCTTTCCATATTCTATTCTCTCGCGGATGGCGAGAACACGAGCTAACGGACGTGGCGGACGACCACCATTGGCACCCAGAGGCCGTGGTCGTGGTAGAGGTAGGGCAGCAGCACCAGCACCAGCAACCCACCGGCTGATCGGACTCAGGACCAGATTCCAGCGGCGAACGCTCCGGCAGCTCAGGTTCAGGCACCGGCAGTGCCTATTGTGATACCGGGTCTTCAGGAGACCTTGGCTCAGATATTATCAGTGTGCACAGGCTTGGCATAGGTAGTTGCTGCTACTGCTGCAGTATCTTCTTCACAGGCAGGGGGAGGGAATCGGACCCCCGTGGCTCACACACCCGAGCCAGTTCAGCCAGTTGCACCCGTTGCACCAGCTCCTGCATATGTGGTTCCAGTTATGCCCGACGATGAGCAGCGCGTCGTTTGGAGAGATTTGAGAGGCTACAGCCTCCGACATTCAGTGGAGCTGAGGGCGAGGATGCCCGGGGTTTTCTTGACCGATGTCAGCGCATGCTTCGC
The DNA here is from genome assembly GCA_032618575.1 of Nicotiana noctiflora. Classification (NCBI taxonomy): domain Eukaryota; kingdom Viridiplantae; phylum Streptophyta; class Magnoliopsida; order Solanales; family Solanaceae; genus Nicotiana; species Nicotiana noctiflora. The sequence goes on along the minus strand of JASVEL010011329.1, from coordinate 41,678 downwards.
ACCGCGGGTATTCTAGAGTCTAGCGGTGTTTCATTCACCACTTTCCAGTTCACAGGTGCAGCATTTCAGTGGTGGGAGGATTTCGAGAGGCGTAGGCCCGCTGGGGCAGTGCCCCTCACTTGGCAGCAGTTCTCCATGGTATTTTTGGAGAAGTATGTGCCTCAGTCTCAGAGGGAGGAGCTGCGACGTCAGTTCGAGTGGTTGAAGCAGGGAGAGATGACGGTTAATCAGTACGAGATGAGATTCACACAGCTGGCCCGTCATGCCATGTGGATGGTTCCTACCGACGGGGAGAGGATCCGGAGATTTATTGATGGTCTTATTTATCCCATCCGCATATTGATGACCGGGGAGAGTTTCTAGAGTTACCTTTGAGGAGGTGGTTGATGCTGCCCGTCACATTGAGACGGATCGCCGCGAGCGAGAGGAGAGAGAGGCTAAGAGGCCTCGTGGTTCGGGCAGTTTCGGTGGTGCTCCATCTAGAGGGCAATTTCAGCATAGCAGAGGTCGCTCCTTCGGATCTCATCAGTCTGGACGTGCGGAGTCCGGTGGGGTTTCATCCGATCGTGGTCGTCAAGGCCGGCGAGGGTTATCGGGGTCGGCGGGGCCGCCGGCGAGTCGGCCGCACGCGAGTGCTCTTCCGGCTCGAGCTGCGCTCCTGTTTCCTCGGCACGAGGATTCATCGGTAGCGAGGGGTCCTCGGCGGCCCCTTCTTCCATCTTCGGGCCGTTGTTTTGAGTGCGGTGATTTGGGCCATATCGGGAGAGAGTGTCCTCGGTGGCTGCGTAAGCGGTCTCGGCGGAGGGATCGACCTTCGTCTTCTACTCCTGTTTCTTCGGCGCCGGCACGGTCGGCTAGGACTGGTGGCCGAGGTATCCAGAGGTCGCCCCGGGGGCGAGGATCGTACTGGTGGAGGCCAAGCTCGTTTTTATGCTCTTCCGGACAGGGAAGGATGCTAGCGCTTCGGATGCGGTTATTTCAGGTATTATTTCAGTCTGCCACAGGGGATGCTTCCGTCTTATTTGATCCCGGATCCACCTATTCTTATGTCTCTACTTATTTTTGCACATCATTTGGGTATGACCCATGGTATCCTTGCTTTGCCCGTACATGTGTCTACCCCAGGGGGGGATACTGTTGTTGTGGATCAGGTATATCGATCCTGTATTATTACTATTGGGGGTCTGGAGACCCGAGTTGATCTATTACTACCGGGCATGGTAGATTTCGATGTTATTCTAGGCATGGATTGGCTATCTCCTTACCATGCGATTATGGACTGTCATGCCAAGACAGTCACACTAGCTATTCCAGGTAATCCGAGGATCGAGTGGCGTGGCTTGACTGATTATGTGTCCGACAGGGTGATTTCTTATATAAAGGCTCAACGAATGATTGGCAAGGGTTGTTTATCTTATTTTGTCTTCATTAGAGATGTTGAGGCTGAGACACCTAGTCTTGATTCGGTCCCCATTGTGAGGGAGTTTTCGGATGTATTTCCAGCAGACCTACCGGGCATGCCGCCTGACAGAGATATTGACTTTGGTATTGACTTGGTGCCGGGCACTCAGCCCATTTCTATTCCTCCTTATCGCATGGCACCGGCAGAGTTAAAAGAATTGAAAGAACAGCTTCAGGAACTCTTAGATAAGGGTTTCATTCGTCCGAGTGTGTCACCTTGGGGTGCACCGGTGTTGTTCGTGAAGAAGAAAGATGGCACAATGAGAATGTGCATTGATTACAGGCAGCTGAACAAGGTAACAGTGAAGAATAAGTACCCATTACCTCGTATTGAGGACCTATTTGATCAGCTACGGGGAGCTAGTGTATTTTCTAAGATTGATCTTCGATCGGGCTATCATCAGTTGAAGATCAGGGACTCAGACATTATGAAGACATCGTTCAAGACGCGATATGGGCACTACGAGTTCCTGGTGATGTCTTTCGGGTTGACTAATGCCCCGGCAGCATTCATGCACTTGATGAATAGTGTATTTCGGCCGTACCTTGATTCTTTTGTGATTGTGTTTATTGATGATATCTTGGTATACTCACGCGGCCAGGAGGAGCATGCACAACATTTGAGAGTGGCATTGCAGAGGTTGAGGGAAGAGAAGCTTTATGCAAAATTCTCTAAGTGTGAGTTCTGGCTTGATACTGTGAGTTTTCTGGGACACATAGTGTCCAGTGAGGGTATTCGGGTTGATCCTCAGAAGGTTGAGGCAGTGCAGAATTGGCCCAGACCTTCCTCGGCTACAGAGATTCGGAGTTTTCTCGGCTTGGCAGGCTATTATCGTCGGTTTGTTCAGGATTTCTCATCTATTGCTTCACCGTTGACTAAGATGACACAGAAGAATGCTCCATTTGTGTGGTCTGATGAATGTGAAGAGAGCTTTCAGAAGGTCAAGGAGGCTTTGACCACAGCTCCAGTACTTGTGTTACCATCGGCCTCAGGGTCATATACGGTGTATTGTGATGCTTCCAGAGTTGGACTCGGTTGTGTGTTGATGCAGGAGGGTAGAGTTATTGCATATGCTTCTCGTCAGCTAAAGCCCCACGAGAAGAACTACCCTGTTCATGATTTGGAGTTAGCTGCTATTGTTCATGCCTTGAAGATTTGGAGGCATTATCTATATGGTGTATCTTGTGATGTATATACGGACCACCGCAGCCTTCAGCATTTGTTTAAGCAAAAAGATCTAAATTTGAGGCAGCGGAGATGGCTTGAATTGCTTAAAGATTATGATATTACTATCTTGTATCATCCCGGGAAAGCCAATGTAGTGGCTGATGCATTGAGCCGGAAGGCTATTAGTATGGGTAGTTTGGCGTATATTCCAGTTGGGGAGAGACCCCTAGCAGTTGATGTTCAGGCGTTAGCTAATCAGATGGTAAGGCTGGATATTTCTGAGCCCAATCGGGTGATGGCTTGTGTAGTAGCTCGTTCTTCTTTATATGATCGTATTCGAGAGCGCCAGTATGATGATCCACACTTACTTGTCCTTAAGGACAGAGTTCAGCATGATGATGCTAGAGATGTCACTATTGATAGTGAGGGTGTATTGCGGATGCAGGGCCGGATATGTGTGCCCAATGTTGATGGCCTTCGTGAGTTGATATTGGAAGAGGCCCATAGCTCGCGGTATTCTATTCATCCAGGAGCCGCGAAGATGTATCAGGATTTGAAGCAGCATTACTGGTGGAGAAAAATGAAGAAAGATATTGTGAGCCATGTGGCTCGGTGTTTAAACTGTCAGCAGGTCAAGTATGAGCATCAGAGACCTGGTGGTGTATTCCAGCGTATTGATATTCCTGAGTGGAAGTGGGAAAGGATTACTATGGACTTTGTTAGTGGACTCCCTCGGACAACGAGGAAGTTTGATTCAGTTTGGGTGGTGGTGGATAGGTTGACCAAGTCAGCTCACTTCATCCCAATGTGTACTACCTATACCTCGGAGCGGTTGGCAGAGATATTCATCCGTGAGATAGTGAGATTGCATGGAGTTCCTATTTCCATTATATCGGACAGAGGTACCCAGTTCACATCTCAGTTCTGGAGGACATTTCAGCGAGAGTTGGGTTCACAGGTGGAGCTGAGCACAGCATTTCATCCACAGACGGATGGGCAGTCTGAGCGTACTATTCAGATATTGGAGGACATGTTGCGTGCTTGTGTCATTGATTTTGGTGGTTCATGGGCTGATTATTTGCCTTTGGCGGAGTTTGCTTACAATAATAGCAATCAGTCCAGCATTCAGATGGCACCGTATGAAGCTTTATATGGGAGGCGGTGTAGGTCTCCAGTTGGTTGGTTCGAGCCCGGCGAGGCTAGGTTGTTAGGGACAGAGTTAGTCCAAGATGCCTTAGATAAGGTGAAGGTGATTCGGGAGAGACTTCGCACAGCTCAGTCGCGTCAGAAGAGTTATGCAGACCGGAAGGTCCGAGATGTGTCTTATTCAGTAGGTGAGAAGGTGTTGCTGAAAGTTTCGCCTATGAAAGGTGTTATGAGGTTTGGAAAGAAAGGGAAGTTGAGCCCAAGGTTTATTGGACCTTTTGAGGTGCTTAGGAAAGTTGGGGAGGTGGCTTATATGCTTGCTTTGCCACCCGGTTTGTCGGGAGTTCACCCGGTGTTCCATGTATCTATGCTCCGGAAGTATGTCGGAGACCCGTCTCATGTGTTGGACTTCAGCACGATACAGCTAGATGAGGATTTGACTTATGATGTGGAACCAATAGCCATTTTGGGTCGACGGGTTCGTAAACTGAGATCTAAGGATATCACTTCAGTGAAAGTGCAGTGGAGAGGTCGTCCCGTGGAGGAAGCAACTTGGGAGACCGAGCAGGAGATGCGGAGCAGATATCCACACTTGTTTGATGCTCCGGGTATGTTTCTTAACCCGCTCGCGGACGAGCGTTTGTTTAAGTTAGGGAGAATGTAACGACCCAGCCCGTCGTTACGGGAATTTCCACCCCGATACCTTGCATTTACATATATTATGCTTTTAAAACAGTATTAGAGTATATCGGGTGAGTTAGGAGTGATTTGGATTGAAAATGAAACAAATAGCATGTTTGAAGAAAGCTTGAATATGAAAAAGTCAACCAAGAGTTGACTATTGAGTTAGAGTGCTCGGAATCGGATTCTGATGATTCGACTAGTTCCGGGGGATCATTTATGACTTAGGAGAACAATCGGAATTGAATTCGGAGGTCCGGTGTAGTTTTAAGCTTGAATTGGCGAATGTCGAATTTTGGCGAAAACCGGATGGTAGGTGATATTTTGATCCGGGGGTCGGAATGGAATTCCGACAATTTCTGTAGCTTCGTTATGTGATTTTGGATATGTCCGCAAATTTTCAGGTCATTCGGACATCGTTTGATCGGGTTTTGGATTGAATGTTAGTTTTGAAAGTTTTGAAGAAACTTAGGCTTGAATCCGTGGTTAATTGATGATTTTGATGTTTAGGATGGTGTTTTTATGATTGGAACAAGTTCGAATAAGGAATTAGGATGTGTTGGTGTGTTTGAATGAGGTCCGGGGGCCTCGGGGTGTTTTCGGATGGTTAATCGGGAGAAATATGGAAAATTGCAGAAACTGGTGCACTGCTTCTGTTGTTTCCGCTCCTGCGGAATTTTGGGCGCAGGAGCGGGCGCGCTGAAGCGGACCGGGAGCCGCAGAAGCGGCGACCGCAGAAGCGGATCATTTTCCGCTGAAGCGGAAACGCGGGGGCGGACTGGGAGTCGCAGAAGCGACCATCGCAGAAGCGGAAGGGGAGCCGCTTAGGCGAGTCCGCAGAAGCGGACGCCCAGTCGCAGAAGCGGACGTATCCGCAGGAGCGGTCCAATCTCTGCAGAAGCGGACGCGTAGGAGCGGAAATTCTTCCGCAGAAGCGGAAATCGCTGTAAGTTAAGTGTATCAGAAGTTAGAAAATTTCAGAAACATTTTAACATTTGGGGGTCTCGGCTTAAGGGCGACTTTGGGCGATTTTGAGGAAGAAATCAAGGGAAATCATCGGGTAATCAACTATGAACTCATATTATGATTAGTATTGATAATATCATGCAATTATATCATGAAAATGGAGGAATTTGGGGTAATTATGGAGGATTTAACCCTAGGTTTGAACTTTAGAAAATCAAGGTTTTGAATGAGCAAATGGAGTCCGAATTTGGTAAAATTGATATGCTTAGACTCGTATTGAGATGAGGGTTCCGAATATGTGACTTTCGTAATTTTTCGAGAATCGTACCGAAAGTCGGGTTTTACCAACTTGGTGTAATTTTGAGAATTTCATATAAATTGAAGTGGGTTATGATTCTTTGACCCGTAATTGATATAATTATTGTTATTTGACTAGATTCTACACACGAGGCATCGAAATTCAAAGGAAAAGGCATCGCGGACGATTCGACGACCGGCTAGAGGTGAGTAGTTTGTGTATATTGTAGTCTGAGGGTTCGAAACCCCGGCTTAGCACATTGTGACGCTAATAGGGCGTGGCTCGCACACCGTGGCAGGTGCGGGATTGAATTGTGATTGGGGATTGAGACTTGGTCCATCCCGGGAATGAATAATATGTTGTTAGTGTTGGAAATACACTGTAATTGCTATATTTGTGGGCTGTAAGCCTTGTTTGGGGCCTTGTGCCGATCTGTAGCGTCCTTAGAGGACAATAATTATGTGATAGCTATAATTGCTTAAATCACTGATCTCAGTCCTGGAAATTGAAATCACACTTTTGAAATGCTAAGTCACCGGCTTTTACAAACTTAATAAAGTTAAAGTATTTTTCATAAATTATGAATTGAGAACTGGAAATAAGGAAAATGAATTGTTTTGTGACTTAATTGCTTATTGTGGATTGAGTATGGGATCGGGCTGCACGCCGCAGTGGTTGATGTGAGGATCGGGCTGCACGCCGCAGCAGTATTGCGCTTGGGCTGTAGGAGCCCCTCCGGAGTCTGTACACACCCCCAGTGAGCGCCGTCGACGTTAAATGGGATCGGGCTACACGCCGTAGCAGTTATGTGCATTGCATTGCATCTGTATTTGTTGGATTACTTTGTGGTAGCTGTATGGAATTATTGTTGCTAGTTCGTAGGAGATTCGGACTGTAGTGTAGCTTCATTTTGTGGTATTTTGTGGATTTCTTACTGTCGGCTACATGTATATATTTGTTACTCACTGAGTACTTAGTACTCACCCCTACTCCCTGCACCTTTTGTGTGCAGACTCAGGTACACAGGAGGCAGTAGACGGATATCTCCAGCGTTTACATTGTCACATCGAGTTGCTGAGGTAGTTGCCTACGTTCGCAGAGCCTAGCTTCTCCTCTCATTCCAGTTGTTATTGTATATTTTGTATTCGGACTTGAGTACTTCTATATCGTACTCTCTATTTCCTGTTGGGTTTTGTTAGAGGCTCTAGACTTGTGACTCCGGATCTTCGGGAGTGTCAGTATTTTGTTCTTTACTATTATTATTGGAGTTCTTAAACTCATATATTCTTCTTGGGTTGTCCATTTGGGACTGGTATTGTGTTATAATTAAATTGTGTGTTTGGCTGGCCTAGCTTGATTGTTGGGCGCCATCACGACAGGATTTTGGGTCGTGACATATAAAATACAATCCCATTCTTTAATTCAATAAAACAGTAGAAAAATAGGATTTTGAGGCCGGGAATTATGAGACCTTTAGGGATCGATTTGAGGGGCCAAACGGACTCCGATTTTTGTGTTCTTTATATGTACGGACTCGTGGAAAGACGAGAAATCCGTTGGTATGATTTTTGGAATTTTTTGACCAAGCGTGCCCGGGGTCAATTTTACAATTTCTGGACAGCATGTTAAAAATACTTTAATTAGGCAATTGGACTGGTTTGTTGAGTAGAATTGATGATATAAAATAAATTGTATATAGAAACGATTGATTTGGAGCCAAATTCGAAACGAAAGGCATTGCTTGAGGATTGAGTGGACTATAAGCCGTCGAGGTAAGTGTTTGATCTATCCTAGCTTGAGGGAATACGAGTAGAGTATAATAACTTGCTAAGTGCTAAATGATCGAGTGCGGTGTATAGACATGGTGACGAGCATCTATACACCCGTGTATAGCATGAGAGTCGTTGTTGGTACATGTTGTGAACTAATGTGGAATTCTCCTATGTTATATTATTGAGCCCTTGCCGGGTTGTGAAGGTTGTGTTATTGTTCCCTTGCCGGGACCTTATTATTATTGTTGTTATTGTTTCCTTGCCGGGATATTATTATGACTGTTGTTACTTCCTTGCCGGGAAGGTACTTGTTATTTATTTCATTCTTCTTGCCCATTGATTGTGACTGTTTTTTGGGTGAGGGAGAGTGATAAAACACGAAGGGTGATGCCGTGCCATTTTTAATTATATTTGCACGAAGGATCATTCCGTGCCATTGTTAATTATACTCGCACGAAGGATCATTCCGTGCCATGTTTTACTATTTATGCACGAAGGATCATTCCGTGTGACGTTTTACTATTTATGCACGAAGGAACATTCTGTGCCATTGATAATTAAATCATGTACGAAGGATCATGCCGTGCCATAAATGTGAGGATGAGAATAAAAGCATGAATTGTGATGCCGTGCACTTTTATTTGCTCATTTGGTGAGAATGAGAGTAAAAGCACGAGGGGTGACGCTGTGCACTTTTAATTGCTAATTTGGTGAGGATGAGAGTAAAAGCACGAAGGGTGATGCCGTGCATTTTTATTTGATTTTTTTGTGAGTATGAGAGTAAAAGCACGAAGGGTGATGCTGTGCAACTATTTAATTCCTTTTTTGTGATAACTATTTTTTGCACTCTAATTTTTTACCTTACTGATGAATTATGTATATTCGATTATGCTCCCCCTAGCATGTTCCCTCCCTTTCTATTTGTGTTGCTCAATATTTCTCTTATTTTATGGTACATATGTATATTGAACTGCACAAGTTTATGTTAGTGTCTGGTCCTAGTGTAACGACCCGGCCCGTCGTTACGGGAATTACCACCCCGTTACCTTGCATTTACATATCTTATGCTTTTATATCAGTATTAGAGTATATCGGGTGGGTTAGGAGTGATTTGGATTGAAAATGAAGCAAATAGCATGTTTGAAGGAAGCTTGAATATGGAAAGTCAACCTAGAGTTGACGATTGAGTTAGAGTGCTCGGAACTGGATTCTGATGATTCGACTAGTTCTGGGGGATCATTTATGACTTAGGAGAACAATCAGAATTGAATTTGGAGGTCCGGTGTAGTTTTAGGCTTGAATTGGCGAAGGTTGAATTTTGGCGAAAACCGGATGGTAGGTGATATTTTGATCCGGGGGTCGGAATGGAATTCCAACAATTTCTGTAGCTTCGTTATGTGATTTTGGATATGTCTGCAAATTTTCATGTCATTCGGACATCGTTTGATCGGGTTTTGGATTGAATGTTAGTTTTGAAGGTTTTAAAGAAAATTTAGGCTTGAATCCGTGTGTAAATGGTGATTTTGATGTTTAATATGGTGTTTTTATGATTGGAACAAGTTCGTATCGTGTTTTGGAGTATGTTGGTGGTTTTCGTTGGGGTCCCGGGGGTCTCAGGATGAATCCGGGGGTCCAAACGGACCATTTTTGGGAAAAATGAGAAGGCTGGTTACTGTCATAAATGCAGCAGGAATTTGCTCTCCGCGATCGTGGGGCGGGGGATGCGATCGAGTAGGGTTAGGGGCTAGACCAATGCGATCGTAGGAGAACCAGTCGCGATCGCGTAGAGTTAACCGGGTGACCATCGCGATCGCATGAGCATCAACGCGATCGCGTAGGAGAGAAATGGGGTCCAGGGAATTTGTGCTACGCGAACGCAGGAAGAGAGACGCGATCGCGTGAGTCCGGATTTTTGAACATCGCGATCGCGTGAGGCGAGTCGCGATCGTGTAAGGTTAACTGCTCTAGCAGTGAATTAAATCACAGAACAGAGGGGTTACGGGTTCATTCACCCAAAACACAATTTTGAGCCCTAGAGAGAAGAAAACTCGAGGAAATCACTGAGAAATCATCGGGTATTCATCGGAGGTAAGATTCTTGACTCAAAAACATGATTTTATGGTAGGAGTAACATCAATTTTCATGAAATTGGGTAGAAATCTTGAAGAATTGTGGCCTAGGTATTAAAAACGGGATTTTGAGTTTTGGAAGGCCATTTGAACTCCGATTTTGATAAATTTTATATGCACGGACTCGTGGCGAGATGAGGGTCGCGTTGGTACTAATTTCGGAATTTTCCGAGCAGTGGGCCCGGGGTCCGGTTTTACCAACTTAGTGTATTTATGCGAATTTCATGTAAATTGAAATGGGTTATGATTCTTTGACCCGTATTTGATATAATTATTGTGGTTTGACTAGATTCTACGCACGAGGGAGCTAAATTCAAAGGAAAAGGCATCGCGGACGAGTCTACGACCGGCTAGAGGTGAGTAGTTTGTATATATGGTAGCCTGAGGGTTCGAAACCCCGGCTTAGCACATTGTGACGCTAGTAGGGCGTGGCTGGCAGACCGTGGCAGGTGCGGGATTGATTGTGACTGGGAATTGAGACTTGGTCCATCCCAGAAATGAATAATATGTTATTAGTGTTGGAAATACACTGTATTTTGATATATTTGTGGGCTGTAAGCCTTGTTTGGGGCCTTGTGCCGACCCGTAGTGTCCTTAGAGGACAATATTTATGTGATAGCTATATTTGCTTAAATCACTGATCTCAGTCCTGGAAATTGAAATCACATTATTGATATGCTAAGTCACCGGCTTTTGCAAATTCAATAAAGTTAAAGTATTTTTCATAAATTATGAACTGGAAACTGGAATTAAGAAAGATGAACTGTTTTGTGACTTATTTGCTTATTGTGGACTGAAAATGGATCGGGCTGCACGTTGCAGTGGTTGATATGAGGATCGGGCTGCACGCCGCAGCAGTATTGCGCTTGGGCCGTAGGAGCCCCTCCGGAGTCTGTACACACCCCAGTGAGCGCCGTCGACGTTAAATGGATCGGGCTACACGCCGTAGCGGTTATGTGCATTGCATTGAATCTTTATTTGTTGAATTATTCTGTGGTAGCTGTATTTGTACTGTTGATGTTAGTTCGTAGGAGATTCGGACTGTAGTTTAGCTTCATATTGTGGTATTCTGTGGATTTCCTACTTTCAGCTGCTTTTATATATTTATTACTCACTGAGTACTTAGTACTCACCCCTACTCCCTGCACCTTTTGTGTGCAGACTCAGGTACTCAGGAGCAGTAGACAGCATTTCCAGCGTTTGCAGTGTCATATCGAGTTGCTGAGGTAGTTGCCTACGTTCGCAGAACCTAGCTTCTCCTCTCCTTTCCAGTTGTTATTTGTATTTTGTATTCAGACTTGAGTATTTCTATACAGTACTCTCTATTCCTGTTGGGTTTTGCTAGAGGCTCTAGACTTGTGACTCCGGATCTTTGGGAGTGTCATTATTTTGTTCATTATTATTATTATTGGAGTTCTTAAACTCATATATTCTTCTTGGGTTGTCCATTTGGGACTGGTATTCGATGTAATCAGAAATTGTTGGTCTGGCTGGCCTAGCTTGATTGTTGGGCGCCATCACGACCGGATTTGGGTCGTGACAAGTATGTATCAGAGCTCTAGGTTATTAGGACTCGCGAGTCATGAGACGATTTAGTAGGCTTTCGCGGATCGGTACGTAGACATCCGTATCTATCCTCGGAGGGCTACAGAAACTTTAGGAAAAACCTCATTTTCTTGGATTCATATCGTGCGATTTGTGTTATCATGAAATTAAATTTTTCCATATTCTATTCTCTCGCAGGTGGCGAGAACACGGGCTAACGAACGTGGCGGACGACCACCATTGGCACCCAGAGGCCGTGGTCGTAGTAGAGGTAGGGCAGCAGTACCAGTACCTGCTGACCCACCAGCTGACCAGACTCAGGGTCAGATTCCTGCACCAGTGGACCAGGCTCAGGACCAGATTCCAGCGGCAGACGCTCCGGCAACTCAGGTTCAGGCACCGGCAGTGCCCATTGTCATACCAGGTCTTCAAGAGACCTTGGCTCAGATCTTATCAGTGTGCACAGGCTTGGCTCAGGTAGTTGCAGCTACTGCTGCAGCATCTTCTTTACAGGCAGGGGGAGGGAATCAGACCCCCGTGGCTCGCACACCTGAGCCGGTGATACAGGGTATTCAGGTGCCAGGGGCAGCTCCAGTTCAGCCAGTTGTGCCCGTTGCACCAGCTCCTGTTTATATGGTTCCAGTTATGCCCGACGATGAGCAGCGTCGTTTGGAGAGATTTGAGAGGCTATAGCCTCCGACATTCAGCGGTGCTGAGGGCGAGGATGCCCAGGGTTTTCTTGCTTCGCACCGCGGGTATTCTAGAGTCCAGCGGTGTTTCATTCGCCACTTTTCAGTTCACAGGTACAGCATTTCAGTGGTGGGAGGACTTTGAGAGGCGTAGGACCTCTAGGGCAGTGCCCCTCACTTGGCAGCTGTTCTCCACGGTGTTTTTAGAGAAGTACGTGCCTCAGTCTCAGAGAGAGGAGCTGCGATGTCAGTTCGAGTGGTTGAAGCAGGGAGACATGACGGTTAATCAGTATGAGATGAGATTCACACAGTTGGCCCGTCATGCCATGTGGATGGTTCCTACGGACAGAGAGAGGATTCGGAGATTTATTGATGGCCTTATTTATCCCATCCGCATATTGATGACCGGGGAGAGAGTTTCGGCACAGTTACCTTTGAGGAGGTGGTTGATGCTGCCTGTCATATTGAGACAGATCGCCGCCGAGAGCGGGAGGAGAGAGAGGCTAAGAGGCCTCGTGGTACCGGCGTTACGGTGGTGCTCCGTCTAGGGGCCAATCTCGGCATAGCAAGAGGTCGTTCTTTTAGGTCTCATCGGTCTGGACGAGCAGAGTCCGGTGGGGTTTCATCAAATCGTGGTCGTCGAGCCATCGGAGTTATCGGGGTCGGCGGAGCCGTCGGCGGAGATCGCCCGCACTAAGTGCTCTTCCGGCTCGAGCTCGCTCCCGCTTCCTCGACACGGGGTTTGTCCGTAGCGAGGGGTCCTCGGCAGCCCCTTCTTCCATATTCGGGCCGTTGTTTTGAGTGCGGTGATTTGGGCCATATCAGGAGAGAGTGTCCTCGGTGGCTTCGTAAGCGGTCTCAGCGCAGAGGGATCAGCCCTCATCTTCTACTCCTGTTTCTTCGGCGCCAGCACAGTCGGCTAGGACTGGTGGCCAGGTATCTAGAGGCCGCCCTAGGGGCGAGGATCGTACCGGTGGAGGCCAGGATCGTTTCTATGCTCTTCCGGATAGGAAGGATGCTAGTGCTTCAAATGCGGTCATTTCAGGTATTATCTCAGTCTGCCACAGGGATGCTTCCGTCTTATTTGATCCCGGATCCACCTATTCTTATGTCTCTACTTATTTTGCACATCATTTGGGTATGACCCATGGTATTCTTGCTTTGCCCGTACATGTGTCTACCCCAGTGGGGGATACTGTTGTTGTGGATCAGGTATATCGATCCTGTATTATTACTATTGGGGGTCTGGAGACCCGAGTTGATCTATTACTACTAGGCATGGTAGATTTTGATGTAATTCTAGGCATGGATTGGCTATCTCCTTACCATGCGATTCTGGACTGTCATGCCAAGACAATCACACTAGCTATTCCAGGTAATCCGAGGATCGAGTGGCGTGGCTTGACTGATTATGTGTCCGACAGGGTGATTTCTTATATAAAGGCCCAACGAATGATTGGCAAGGGTTGTTTATCTTATTTGGCCTTCATTAGAAATGTTGAGGCCGAGACACCCAGTCTTGATACGGTCCCCATTGTGAGGGAGTTTCCGGATGTATTTCCAGCAGACCTGCCGGGCATGCCGCCCGACAGAGATATCGATTTTGGTATTGACTTGGTGCCGGGCACTCAGCCCATTTCTATTCCTCCCTATCGCATGGCACCAGCAGAATTAAAAGAATTGAAAGAACAGCTTCAGGAACTCTTAGATAAGGGTTTCATTCGTCCGAGTGTGTCACCTTGGGGTGCAACAGTGTTGTTCGTGAAGAAGAAAAATGGCACAATGAGAATGTGCATTGATTACAGGCAGCTGAACAAGGTAACAATGAAGAATAAGTACCCATTACCTCGTATTGAGGACCTATTTGATCAGCTCCAGGGAGCTAGTGTATTTTCTAAGATTGATCTTCGTTCGGGCTATCATCAGTTGAAGATCAGGGACTCGGATATTATGAAGACAGCGTTCAGGATGCGATATGGGCACTACGAGTTCCTGGTGATGTCTTTCGGGCTGACTAATGCCCCGGCTGCATTTATGCACTTGATGAATAGTGTATTTCGGCCGTACCTTGATTCTTTTGTGATTGTGTTTATTGATGATATTCTGGTATATTCACGCAGCCAGGAGGAGCATGCACAACACTTGAGAGTGGTATTGCAGAGGTTGAGAGAAGAGAAACTTTATGCAAAATTCACTAAGTGTGAGTTCTGGCTTGATACTGTCGGTTTTCTGGGACATGTAGTGTCCAGTGATGGTATTCGGGTTGATCCACAGAAGGTCGAGGCAGTGCAGAATTGGCCCAGACCTTCCTCAACTACAGAGATTCGGAGTTTTCTTGGCTTGGCAGGCTATTATCGCCGGTTTGTTCAGGGTTTCTCATCTATTGCTTCACCGTTGACTAAGTTGACACGGAAGAATGCTCCATTTGTGTGGTCTGATGAATGTGAGGAGAGCTTCCAGAAGCTCAAAGAGGCTTTGACCACAGCTCTAGTACTTGTGTTACCATCAGCCTCAGGGTCATATACGGTGTATTGTGATGCTTCTAGAGTTGGACTCGGTTGTGTGTTGATGCAGGAGGGTAGAGTTATTGCATATGCTTCTCGTCAGCTAAAGCCCCACGAGAAGAACTACCCTGTTCATGATTTGGAGTTACCTGCTATTGTTCACGCCTTGAAGATTTGGAGGCATTACCTATATGGTGTATCTTGTGATGTATACACAGACCACCGCAGCCTTCAGCATTTGTTTAAGTAGAAAGATCTAAATTTGAGGCAGCGGAGATGGCTTGAGTTGCTTAAAGACTATGATATTACTATCTTGTATCATCCCGGGAAAGCCAATGTAGTGGCTGATGCATTAAGCCGGAAGGCTATTAGTATGGGCAGTTTGGCATATATTCCAGTTGAGGAGAGACCCCTAGCAGTTGATGTTCAGGCGTTAGCTAATCAGATGGTGAGGCTGGATATTTCTAAGCCTAGTCGGGTGATGGCTTGTGTAGTAGCTCGTTCTTCTTTATATGATCGTATTCGAGAGCGCCATTATGATGATCCACACTTACTTGTCCTTAAGGACAGAGTTCAGCATGATGATGCCAGAGATGTCACTATTGATAGTGATGGTGTATTGCGGATGTAGGGCCGGATATGCGTGCCCAATGTTGATGGCCTTCGTGAGTTGATATTGGAGGAGGCCCACAGCTCGCGGTATTCTATTCATCCAAGAGCCGCGAAGATGTATCAGGATTTGAAGCAGCATTACTGGTGGAGAAAGATGAAGAATGATATTGTGAGCCAGGTGGCTCGGTGTCTAAACTGTCAGCAGGTCAAGTATGAGCATCAGAGACCTGGTGGTGTATTCCAGCATATTGATATTCCTGAGTGGAAGTGGGAAAGGATTACTATGGACTTTGTTAGTGGACTCCCTCGAACAGACGAGGAAGTTTGATTCAGTTTGGGTGGTGGTGGATAGGTTGACCAAGTCAGCTCACTTCATCCCAGTGTGTACTACTTATTCCTCAGAGCGGTTGGCAGAGATATTCATCCGTGAGATAGTGAGATTGCATGCAGTTCCCATTTCTATTATATCAGACAGAGGTACCCAGTTCACTTCTCAGTTCTGGAGGACATTTCAGTGAGAGTTGGGTTCACAGGTAGAGTTGAGCACAGCATTTCATCCACAGATGGATGGGCAGTCTGAGCGTACTATTCAGATATTGGAGGACATGTTGCGTGCTTGTGTCATTGATTTCGGTGGTTCATGGGCTGATTATTTTCCTCTTGCGGAGTTCGCTTATAATAATAGCTATCAGTCCAGCATTCAGATGACACCGTATGAAGCTTTATATGGAAGGCGGTGTAGGTCTCCAGTCGGTTGGTTCGAGCCCAGCGAGGCTAGGTTGTTGGGGACAGAGTTAGTCCAAGATGCCTTAGACAAGGTAAAGGTGATTCAGGAGAGACATCGCACAGCTCAGTCACGGCAGAAGAGTTATGCAGACCGGAAGGTCCGAGATGTGTCTTATTCAAGAGGTGAGAAGGTGTTGCTGAAGGTTTCGCCTATGAAGGGTGTTATGAGGTTTGGAAAGAAAGGGAAGTTGAGCCCAAGGTTAATTGGACCTTTTGAGGTGCTTAGGAAAGTTGGGGAGGTGGCCTATATGCTTGCTTTGCCACCCAGTTTGTCGGGAGTTTACCTGGTGTTCCATGTATCTATGCTCCGGAAGTATGTCGGAGACCCGTCTCATGTGTTAGACTTCGGCACGATACAGCTAGATGAGGATTTGACTTATGATGTGGAACCAGTAGCCATTTTGGGTCGACAGGTTCGTAAGTTGAGATCCAAGGACATAGCTTCAGTGAAAGTGCAGTGGAGAGGTCGTCCCGTGGAGGAAGCAACTTGGGAGACCGAGCAGGAGATGCGAAGCAGATACCCACACTTGTTTGATGCTCCAGGTATGTTTCTTAACCCGCTCGCGGACGAACGTTTGTTTAAGTTGGGGAGAATGTAACGATCCGGCCCGTCGTTACGGGAATTACCACCCCGTTACCTTGCATTTACATATCTTATGCTTTTATATCAGTAGTAGAGTATATCGGGTGAGTTAGGAGTGATTTGGATTGAAAATGAAACAAATAGCATGTTTTAAGGAAGCTTGAATATGGGAAGTCAACCTAGAGTTGACGATTGAGTTAGAGTGCTCGGAACTGGATTCTGATGATTCGACTAGTTCCGGGGGATCATTTTTGACTTAGGAGAACAATCGGAATTGAATTCGGAGGTCCGGTGTAGTTTTAGGCTTGAATTGCTGAAGGTTGAATTTTGGCGAAAACCGGATGGTAGGTGATATTTTGATCCGGGGGTCGGAATGGAATTCCGACAATTTCTGTAGCTTATTTATGTGATTTTGGATATGTCTGCAAAATTTTAGGTCATTCGGACATCGTTTGATCGGGTTTTGGATTGAATGTTAGTTTTGAAGGTTTTAAAGAAACTTTAGGCTTGAATCCGTGTGTAAATGGTGATTTTGATGTTTAGTATGGTGTTTTTATGATTGGAGCAAGTTCGTATCGTGTTTTGGAGTATGTTGGTGGTTTTCGTTGGGGTCCCGGGGGTCTCGGGATGAATCCGGGGGTCCAAACGGACCATTTTTGGGAAAATGAGAAGGCTGGTTGCTGTCATAAATGCAACAGGAATTTGCTCTCCGTGATCGCGGGGCGGGGGACGCAATCGCGTAGGATTAGGGGCTAGACAAATGCGATCGCAGGAGAACTAGTCGCGATCGTGTAGAGTTAACCGGGTGACCATCGCGATCGCTTGAGCATCTACGCGATCGCGTAGATGAGAAATGGGGTCCAGGGAATTTGTGCTACGCGATCGCAGGAAGAGAGACGCGATCGCGTGAGTCCGGATTTTTGAACATCGCGATCGCGTGAGACGAGTCGCGATCGCGTAAGGTTAACTGCTCTGCCAGTGAATTAAATCACAGAACAAAGGGGTTACGGGTTCATTCACCCAAAACACAATTTTGAGCCCTAGAGAGAAGAAAACTCGAGGAAATTACTGAGAAATCATCGGGTATTCATCGGAGGTAAGATTCTTGACTCAAAAACATGATTTTATGGTAGGATTAACATCAATTTTCATGAAATTGGGTAGAAATCTTGAAGAATTGTGGCCTAGGTATTAAAAACGGGATTTTGAATTTTGGAAGGCCATTTGAACTCCGATTTTGATAAATTTTATATGCACGGACTCGTGGCGAGATGAGGGTCGCGTTGGTACTAATTTCGGAATTTTCCGAGCAGTGGGCCCGGGGTCGAGTTTTACCAACTTAGTGTATTTATGCGAATTTCATGTAAATTGAAATGGGTTATGATTCTTTGACCCGTATTTGATATAATTATTGTAGTTTGACTAGATTCTACGCACGAGGGAGCTAAATTCAAAGGAAAAGGCATCGCGGACGAGTCTACGACCGGCTAGAGGTGAGTAGTTTGTGTATATGGTAGCCTGAGGGTTCGAAACCCCGGCTTAGCACATTGTGACGCTAGTAGGGCGTGGCTCGCACACCGTGGCAGGTGCGGGATTGATTGTGACTGGGGATTGAGACTTGGTCCATCCCAGAAATGAATAATATGTTATTAGTGTTGGAAATACACCGTATTTGATATATTTGTGTGATGTAAGCCTTGTTTGGGGCCTTGTGCCGACCTGTAGTGTCCTTAGAGGACAATATTTATGTGATAACTATATTTGCTTAAATCACTGATCTCAGTCCTGGAAATTGAAATCACATTATTGATATGCTAAGTCACCGGCTTTTGCAAATTTTATAAAGTTAAAGTATTTTTCATAAATTATGAACTAGAAACTGGAATTAAGAAAGATGAACTATTTTCTGACTTATTTGCTTATTGTGGACTGAAAATGGATTGGGCTGCACGCCGCAGCGGTTGATATGAGGATCGGGCAGCACGGCGCAGCAGTATTTCGCTTGGGCTGTAGGAGCCCCTCCGGAGTCTGTACACACCCCCAGTGAGCGTCGTCGATGTTAAATGGATCGAGCTACACGCCGTAGCGGTTATGTGCATTGCATTGCATCTTTATTTGTTTAATTATTCTGTGGTAGCTGTATTTGTACTGTTGATGTTAGTTCGTAGGAGATTCGGACTGTAGTTTAGCTTCATATTGTGGTATTCTGTGGATTTCCTACTTTCAGCTGCTTTTATATATTTATTACTCACTGAGTACTTAGTACTCACCCCTACTCCCTGCACCTTTTGTGTGCAGACTCAGGTACTTAGGAGCAGTAGTCAGGCATTTCCAGCGTTTGAAGTGTCATATCGAGTTGTTGAGGTAGCCGCCTACGTTCGCAGAACCTAGCTTCTCCTCTCCTTTCCAGTTGTTATTTGTATTTTGTATTCAGACTTGAGTATTTCTATACAGTACTCTCTATTCCTGTTGGGTTTTGTTAGAGGCTCTAGACTTGTGACTCCGGATCTTTGGGAGTGTCGGTATTTTGTTCATTATTATTATTATTGGAGTTCTTAAACTCATATATTCTTCTTGGGTTGTCCATTTGGGGCTGGTATTCGATGTAATCAAAAATTGTTGGTCTGACTGGCCTAGCTTGATTGTTGGGCGCCATCACGACCGGATTTGGGTCGTGACACCTAGGCTTGTCACTACTTCGCCGGGATAGGCCAGGCACTTACCAGCACATGGGGCCGGGTTGTGCTGATACTAAACTTCTGTGCATTTTTGCTCAGGTTCAGGTTTTGAGCAGCAGCAATAGTAGTTCACTAGCAGGATTGTCATATTCTCGAGACTGAGGTAGATTGCAGACGTCCGCAGGCCCGTCGTCTCTTCTTATATTTTTCATTGTTCCTGTAGTCTCATTATTTCGAGACAGACGGTTATTATATTTCTTTCAGACCATTATGTGTAGTTATTCTTAGTAGTTCGTGAGTTTGTGACTCCACATCTTGGGTAGAGGATAATGTAGAGTATTTCACACTTATATTTAGATTTATGAAGTAGACTTCCAGAGCTAACGTTATTATTATTATTATTCTTGTTAATTAAATTGACAACTGGATGATTGTGTTAATGAAAATATGGTGAGTAAATTGGCTTGCCTAGCTACCACGAGTAGGCGCCATCACGATCCCGATGGTGGGGAGTCCGGGTCGTGACAATACATTGATTATCACATTATGTGATGATCAACTCCTAACCTCAATGATTAATTTAGATCTATTCTTGTCGTAGATTATCTGTTTGATCTTGATGAAAATGGGTCTTTTATCGTCTTGATGGGGTTTTCAGGTCATAAGGACTAGTGGCGGATTTATGTGGAGGGGAGTGGGTCACGTGCACCCATGCTCCCGTCTCAAGGCTAGGTATAAGTAGTACTAATTTCAAAAATTATCTATATAAGTATATCTATGGGCACCCATACTCAAATCACTACCTTGGTACACTGGTAAATTGGTGCCCCTATACACCCCAGGTCACGGTATCAATTCCCTAGCACTTCATTTTTTTTTAAATTTCCTATTTGAAGTCCCTCTTGTCTAAAAACAGATCCATCATTTGACTCCCTCTTAACTCTCTGTCTCTCACTGTGGATTCTATGTGACTTAGAATGTAAATTCTTCAAGAAAGCAACAATTTTTCCTTCTCATTTCGTTAAAATTCTAAGGTATGTAATTACTCTCTCGGGCTTACTAATGCCCCAGCTGCATTCATGCACTTGATGAATAGTGTATTTCGGCCGTACCTTGATTCTTTTGTGATTGTGTTTATTGATGATATTCTGGTATATTCACGCGGCCAGGAGGAGCATGCACAGCACTTGAGAGTGGTATTGCATAGGTTGAGAGAAGAGAAACTTTATGCAAAATTCACTAAGTGTGAGTTCTGGCTTGATACTGTGACTTTTCTGGGACATGTAGTGTCCGGTGATGGTATTCGGGTTGATCCACAGAAGGTCGAGGCAGTGCAAAATTGGCCCAGACCTTCCTCAGCTACAGAGATTCGGAGTTTTCTTGGCTTGGCAGGCTATTATCGCCGGTTTGTTCAGGGTTTCTCATCTATTGCTTCACCGTTGACTAAGTTGACACAGAAGAATGCTCCATTTGTGTGGTCCGATGAATGTGAGGAGAGCTTCCAGAAGCTCAAAGAGGCTTTGACCACAGCTCCAGTACTTGTGTTGCCATCAGCCTCAGGGTCATATACGGTGTATTGTGATGCTTCTAGAGTTGGACTCGGTTGTGTGTTGATGCAGGAGGGTAGAGTTATTGCATATGCTTCTCGTCAGCTAAAGCCCCACGAGAAGAACTACCCTGTTCATGATTTGGAGTTACCTGCTATTGTTCACGCCTTGAAGATTTGGAGGCATTACTTATATGGTGTATCTTGTGATGTATACACAGACCACCGCAGCCTTCAGCATTTGTTTAAGCAGAAAGATCTAAATTTGAGGTAGCGGAGATGGCTGGAGTTGCTTAAATACTATGATATTACTATCTTGTATAATCCCGGGAAAGCCAATGTAGTGGCTGATGCATTGAGCCGGAAGGCTATTAGTATGGGCTGTTTGGCGTATATTCCAGTTGGGGAGAGACCCCTAGCAGTTGTTGTTCAGGCATTAGCTAATCAGATGATATTCTAAGGTATGTAATTACTCTCTCTCTTTTTCTCTCTCTCCTTGTTATGTATTTCAATTCACTCGCTGCTAGCCTATTCCAAGCTCTCTACTTTTTTGTTTTGATCAATGTTTGAATATCTTGCTGAGAGTTTGTCTTATTGATAGTAGTTATGATTGTTTATTATTGAAATGAGAAGCTGTTGAATTATGATGACCCAGCCCGTCATCATGTGATTTATCACCCCATTATCCCCGTTATATGCTTGTTAATGCTTCAATATGCATGTTTGGTGAGTTTGAGTCAATTCGGATCGAGTTTGGTTGTAAATGAGACAAATAGCCTCTTAGAAGAAGGAATAGTTGGGAAAAGTCAACTAGATGTTGACTTGTGAGTTAGAGAGCTCGGAATTGAATTTTGATGATTCGGTCAACTCTGGGAGGTCATTTTTGAGCTAGGAGAGTGATCGGAAGTGAATTTGGAGGTCCGATGTAGTTTTAGGCTTGAATTGGCAAAGGTAGAATTTCGGCGAAATTTGAATGGTAGGTGAGATTTTGATCCGGGAGTCGAAATGGAATTCCGACAGTTGTAGTAGCTCCGTTAGGTGATTTTGGATATGCCTGCAAAATTTCAGGTCATTCGAAGGTCGTTTGGTCGGGTTTTTGATCGAATGTTGGTTGCGGAAGTTTAAATGAAAACTTAGGCTTGAATTCGCTTGGATTCGATGTTTTCCGTGTTTAAGGGCATGTTTTTAGGATTGGAACAAGTTTTTATCGTGTTATGGAGTATGTTGGTGGTTTTCGTTGGGGTCCCGAGGGCCTCGGGATGAATTCGGAGGTCCAAACGGACCATTTTGAGCCAAAGTGAGCAGTTGATCTGCTACACTTATTCAAGAAGAATTTAACTCATCGCGATCGCAGGCCTGGCCATGCACGCCACAATATTATTGCGCTTGGGCTGTAGGATCCCCTTCGGAGTCTGCACACATTCTCAGTGGGCGCTGGAGTATATTATGGTATTGGGCTGCACGCCGCAACAGTATATTTATATATATATATTGGATCGGACGGCACGCCGCAGTAATATATGTGTGGATCGGGCTGCGCGCCGCAGCATCATATATATATATATATATATATATATATATATATATTGGATCGGACAGCACGCCGTAGTAATATATGTGTGGATCGGGCTGCACGCCGCAACATCATAGCTCTTGGGCCGAGGGAGCCCCTCCGAAGTCTGTATACACCCCTAGTGAGCGCCGTCGACGTTAAATGGAGCGGGCTGCACGCCGCAACGTTATATGTATTGGAGCGGACTGCACGCCACAGCATTTTACTTATACATATATATATGTACCTATATATATATCGCAGCGGGCTACGCGCCGCAGCATTATAGACATATGTATATATATATATATATACATTGGATCGGCTGTACGCCGTAGTAGTATGAGTGAGGACTAGTTCAGTGTGGGACCTTGGCGAGATAGATGTGGACTGAAAATGGGGGTATTCACCGTAGAGATGACTTACCTGTGTAGTTACCCTTAGAATTGTTTAGTGATAGTACATGTGTTCTTATTTTTTGTTATTTTTTATTACTATTACTCGCGGAGTTGAAATATACTCACCCCACTCCCCCGCACTTTTTGTGCAGATTCACAGGTGCTAGAGAGCAGTTGAGTTGTCGCAGCTGCTTATTCATTACTATCCCGAGGAGACTTCGAGGTAGCTACCGACGTTCGTAGGACCTGATCTCTCATTCTTATCATTTTGTTGCTTTCATCCTACCTAGACTTGTATTGTGTAGGATATTTTGTTGTAGAGGCTCAAACTTGTGACACCATGATTTGGTTGGGACCGTGTTTTGTATGCTTCTACTTCCATGTTTATTTTTTTGATTTGAAAATATGTTATTTAAGTTTAATTGATCATCTGAAATTAATAATTGACTGGCTTAATGGATAATATGGTCGGGCTTGCCTAGCAATGTGTTGGGCACCATAACGACCGGGGTTTGGGTCGTGACATGAATGTTATTTATATTATGTTTTGATATATTTGCACTATA
The DNA here is from genome assembly GCA_032618575.1 of Nicotiana noctiflora. Lineage (NCBI taxonomy): Eukaryota > Viridiplantae > Streptophyta > Magnoliopsida > Solanales > Solanaceae > Nicotiana > Nicotiana noctiflora. The sequence continues at coordinate 18,598 of JASVEL010011329.1, read as the reverse complement.
AAAATCAAGTTAGGAGCTGGGCAGATACATCAATTTGATCTCAAAGATAAAAGTACTACATATTGCGAAAGTATTGGTAAGTTTTTATTTTAAATATGGTCCAGGTCGGATAATTTATCCATTTTTTGTTACCCATTTTTGACTCGAATCATACCCGCCCATTTCCCACTCCTTGGTGCACCCATCATCCCGAAATCCAAGATCTGCCTCTGATAAGGACATAGGTAGCGTTAATTTCAATAGAATCTATTATATATTTATATCTATATTCTATATATATTTAAATGAAGGAAGTCTAGCGTGGGATTATGATAAGTGGCGGCATAGAAGAATGCCATGTATTAGTTTTTAGGACGAAATTTAATTAATTAGTTATTAGTTTTAAAATTCAAATTAAAATATTTAAATATCTATTTATTTGAAGTAAGGGTAGTTATTTACTCAATTGAAATAATTAATTAATAATTTGAAAGTTACCATTAGAAATAAAACTTCATTAGTTGCATAAGAACCTAAAATTAAAGAGCACATCCCATGAACTCCTTCCCCCTCCCCCCAAACCCCAAATGTGATCTACTTTCCCTCCTTTTTTTATCCCTGAAATTCCTTAATAATTAACTAAGTATCATTCTAAAATATATTACATATTTTTAATATTAACTTTTTAAAATTAAAAATAAATTTTAGTTATATTTTTTAAAATTATAAATATAGTTACAACTTCTATTCACGTTTTAGGATTTTTCAATAATTCATCCAACCTAAACTCAAATTTAACCGCTATTATTATTATCGAATTATCTTTGTTCCTCAAATATCTAAAAGAAAAAAAGACGTGAAAACATGCATTTCACCCTTACACATAAGTAATTTTTGCTTATATATATTAAGTTGTTTACTTTATGTACTGAACTAGAAATTTTAAAACTACATGTAATTTATCGGTTATGTGAGAAGACAGTACTTCAACTTTTGGATACTTTTGTCCAATTTCTTTGTTAATGTTTCTATGTTTAAGTAGATTCAGGGTGAACACAAGTTGCAACTTATTTTAACATATGAACTTTGTTTTTGCAGTCTATAGATGTGGTATATTTCATTTATGACATTTAAATCATACGAACTTTGTTTTTGCATATGATCTATTACGTATCAAAGATCAAGAAACACCACAAACTTTTGTACTTGAAGAAAATTATAGGCTTCTTCGTTATGTTGCTAGATATGAGTACTTATCAAGAACTTTTAGCAATGTAGGGTTAGGTGTTCTTCTCTAAAAGAGTCTCTTAATTAATTTTTGTTATTCTTTTATCGTGAGATTTAATTTGAAAATATTGTCCAGTATGCTTAGCAACATGATATTTAATTTTTGGCGGCAAGAAAATAAACTTACAACCAAAAGATATCCTTGGTAAGTTGGTAACCTATACTAATTATTATTTTTAGATTATTAGGTGAGGTGCACATGCTATTTACATATACATAAAAAAAATTCAAAAGATAGAAGTCTTTCCATTAAAAGTTTATTTTTCTTCTTGATACTATTTAAAATATACATATATGGAGAAATCTATTTGTAGTAGTAAAATGGATTGTGTTCCATTGAAGGAAACCTACAAGAAAATGTACATAAATTCAATTTATTTTTATGGGTTATTTAGGTGTATTAATGTTGTACAAAATTGTGACGACCCAAAGGGTCATCACTTATTTTATTAATCATTTCGAGCTTCTGAGGCCTTGAAAACCTCATTCTATGTTTCCTTGATTTACGTGCACAATCCGAGCATGTGGCAGGAAAGTTTTTATGTTGAAATTTATGAAAAATGTGAGAAATTTGAAGAATTTTGATATTAATATTGATATGGCTGACTTCGGTCAACATTTTTGGTAAACGGACCTGGACCCGAGATTGGATGGTCCCGGAAGGTCCGTAGGAAAATATGGGACTTGGACATGCGTCCGAAGTCGAATTCTGAGGCCTAGAGCCCAAGTTATGAATTTTTTCTGTGAAATTGTTTTTGATGTAATTATTAAAGGAAAATGAATTAATTGACCTTGGTATCGGGCTCGTATTTTGGTTCCGACGCCCGGTACAAGTCTTAAATATTATATATGTGCTTTTTTGCAAAGTTTGGTGACATTCGGATGTCGTTCGATATGTTTTGGACCTTGAGTTCCAAGTTTGAAAGTTTTGAAAACCAAAAGTATGAAAATCATGAACTTGAGGCTTGATTTGATGAAAATGATGTGATATTGGCGATGTGATCGCACGAACAAGTTCTTAATGTGTTTTTGATGTTGTGTATATGTTTGGTTTGGAGCCCGGGGGCTCGGGTAAAGATTTGATAGGCCGTTGGTTCAATTTCTGAATTTTTGCACTGCTGGTTTTTCACCCAGTTGTTGGCTTCGCAATTGCGAAGCATTTCTCGCAATTGTGAAGGTGGCAGATCAAGGCAGGGTTCGCAAATGCGAACCCTTGATCGCAAATACGAAGGGTGCCCAGGAACCTGTTTGGGTTCGCAAATGCGAACCAAACCTCGCAAATGCGAGGCCTTCAGTGTTAAGCCATTCTTCGCAAATGCGAAGGCCCTCAGTCCAGCCTTGTTCGCAAATGCGAAGGCCCCAGATTTGCCTTGGCTTCGCAAATGCGAACAAAAGTTTGCAAATGCACACTTCCCATCCTTCGCTTATTTTTCAAACTCCAAAATTGGTCGGGGTTCGCAATTGCGAACCCATGTTCGCAAATGCGAACACAGAGACCTGTAAATCCCGATTTCCAGCTTCATTTTTCACATTTCACAACCCAAAAACACTCATTGGCGATTTTTCACGAACTCCCTCTTCTTCAAAACAATTGTAAGTCACTTTTTACTTAATTCTTTCAATTCCTAACAACATTAAACATGTTTTTCAATAGAAATCAAAGGTTTTCATGGTAGAATTTCTAGATGATGATGGGGTATTGAAATTGCAGGGTCGAGTTTGTGTGCCGAATGTCGAAGGGATTCGAGAGTTGATCTTAGCGGAGGCCCATAGTTCGCGGTATTCCATTCACCCGGGCGCCGCGAAGATGTACCAGGACTTGCGGCAGCACTATTGGTGGCGCAGAATGAAGAAAGATATCGTTGCGTATGTCGCTCGGTGTCTAAATTGTCAGCAGGTGAAATATGAGCACCAGAGACCTGGTGGTGTATTCCAGAGGATTGAGATTCCCGAGTGGAAATGGGAGCGGATCACTATGGACTTCGTTACTGGACTTCCTTTGACTCGGAGGAAATTTGATGCTATTTGGGTCATTGTTGATAGGTTGACCAAGTCGGCACACTTTATTCCAGTATCTGTCTCCTACTCGTCGGAGAGGTTAGCGGAGGTTTACATTAGGGATATTGTTCGTCTTCATGGGGTGCCAGTATCTATTATCTCTGATCGGGGTACGCAGTTTACCTCGCGGTTCTGGAGAGCGGTCCAGCAGGAGTTAGGCACCCAGGTTCAGTTGAGTACAACATTTCATCCTCGGACGGATGGCCAGTCCGAGAGGACTATTCAGATTCTAGAAGACATGCTTCGAGCCTGTGTTATTGATTTCGGAGGCTCGTGGGACCAGTTTCTGCCATTAGCAGAGTTTGCCTACAACAATAGCTACTAGTCCAGCATCCAGATGGCCCCGTATGAGGCATTGTATGGTAGGCGATGTCGATCTCCAGTCGGATGGTTTGAGCCGGGAGAGGCTCGGTTGTTGGTTACAGACTTAGTTCAGGAGGCCTTGGATAAGATCAAGACTATCCAGGAGAGATTGCCTTCAGCTCAATCCAGAGAGAAGACTTATGCGGATCGTAAGGTTCGAGATGTAGATTTCATGGTTGGTGAGTGGGTATTGCTCTGAGTATCGCCCCTGAAGGGTGTGATGAGGTTCGGGAAGAAGGGCAAACTCAGTCCTAGGTATATTGGTCTATTTGAGATTCTGGACCGAGTGGGAGGAGTGGCTTACAGACTAGCTCTGCCACCTAGTTTATCAGCCGTGCACCCAGTTTTTCATGTATCTATGCTTAGGAGGTATCACGGTGATCCCACACATGTGTTAGACTTCAGTACTGTCCAATTGGACAATGATTTATCCTACGAGGAAGAGCCGGTGGCCATTCTAGACCGGCAGGTTCGACAGTTAAGGTCGAAGAGTTATCCTTCTGTGCGTGTTCAGTGGAGAGGTCAGCTTCTTGAGGCATCGACCTGGGAGTCCGAGTCTGATATGCGTAGCTGCTACCCACATTTGTTTCCTGACTCAGGTACTTCTTTCTTTTGTGCGTTCGAGGACGAACGGTTGTTTTAGAGGTGGAGAATGTGATGACCCAAAGGGTCATCACTTATTTTATTAATCATTTCGAGCTTCTGAGGCCTTGAAAACCTCATTCTATGTTGCCTCGATTTACGTGCATGATCCAAACATGTGGCCGGAAAGTTTTTATGTTGAAATTTATGAAAAATGTGAGAAATTTGAAGAATTTTGATATTAATATTGATATGGCTGACTTCGGTCAACATTTTTGGTAAACGGACCCGGACCCGAGATTGGATGGTCCCGGAAGGTCCGTAGGAAAATATGGGACTTGGACATGCGTCCGAAGTCGAATTCTGAGGCCTAGAGCCCAAGTTATGAATTTTTCTGTGAAATTGTTTTTGATGTAATTATTAAAGGAAAATGAATTAATTGACCTTGGTATCGGGCTCGTATTTTGGTTCCGACGCCCGATACAAGTCTTAAATATCATGTATGTGCTTTCTGCAAAGTTTGGTGACATTCGGATGTCGTTCGATATGTTTTGGACCTTGAGTTCCAAGTTTGAAAGTTTTGAAAACCAAAAGTATGAAAATCATGAACTTGAGGCTTGATTTGATGAAAACGATGTGATATTGGCGATGTGATCGCACGAACAAGTTCGTAATTTGTTTTTGATGTTGTGTATATGTTTGGTTTGGAGCCCGGGGGGGCTCGGGTAAAGATTTGATAGGCCGTTGGTTCAATTTCTGAATTTTTGCACTGCTGGTTTTTCACCCAGCTGTTGGCTTCGCAATTACGAAGCATTTCTCGCAATTGCGAAGGTGACAGATCAAGGCAGGGTTCGCAAATGCGAACCCTTGATCGAAAATGCGAAGGGCGCCCAGGACTGTTTGGGTTCGCAAATGCGAACCAAATTAACCTTGCAAATGCGAGGCCTTCAGTGTTAAGCCATTCTTCGCAAATGCGAAAAATTCTTCGCAAATGCGAAGGCCCCTCAGCCCAGCTTTGTTCGCAAATGCGAACAAATGTTCGCAAATGCGAACAAATGTTCGCAAATGCGAAGGCCCCAGAATTGCCTTGGCTTCGCAAATGCGAACAAAAGTTCGCAAATGCGAACTTCCCAGCCTTAGCTTATTTTTCAAACTCCAGAAATTGGTCGGGGTTCGCAATTGCGAACCCATGTTCGCAAATGCGAACACAGAGACCTGTAAATCCCGATTTCCAGCTTCATTTTTTACATTTCACAACCCAAAAATACCCATTGGCGATTTTTCACGAACTCCCTCTTCTTCAAAACAATTGTAAGTCACTTTTTACTTAATTCTTTCAATTCCTAACAACATTAAACATGTTTTTCAATAGAAATCAAAGGTTTTCATGGTAGAATTTCTTGTTTTTGGTATAATATAGGGTTTTTCATGAATTAGGAAATTGGACCTCGAATTTAGCTCCGATTTTGAAACAAATCATATACTTAAACTCGTGGGGGGATGGGTAACCGGATTTTGGTCCGAACCCCGAGTTCCGACCATGTGGGCCCGGGGTCGAAATTACTATTCCGGGCAGAATGTTGTAAAAGTTGTAATTGGCCTTGTGAATTAGTTTGTTGAGTAGTATTGATGATATTAAATCAATTGTGTATAGATACAATTGGATTGGAGCCAAATTTGAAAGGAAAAGGCATTGCCACGGATTGAATTGTTCATAAACATTCGAGGTAAGTGTTTGTTCTATCCTAGCTTGAGGGAATAGGATTATGTGCTATGTGTTATGTGATCGAGTGCGGTGTATGGGTTGTGGTGACGAGCATCCATACACTGGCGTCTAGCATGGCTGTGAGTCGTTGTTAATACTTGTTGCGAGACATATTTGAAGATAAATTGTTGAACTCTTGCCGGGTTGTAGAATTGTTATTGTTCTCCCTTGTCGGAACTTGTTGTGAAGATAATTATTGATTGCCCTTGTTGGGATGGTTTATGATTTACTGTTTCATTATTTGCCCTTAACTGTGATTGTTATTTGGGTGAGGAAGAGTGATAATGCACGAAGGGTGATGTCGTGCCTTGATTTATTATTTATGCACGAAGGTTAATGCCGTGCCTTGATTTATTATTTATGCACGAAGGTTAATGCCGTGTCATGTTTTATTGATTATGCACGAAGGTTAATGCCGTGCCATGTTATTTATTATGCACGAAGGATCATGCCGTGCCTCGTTATTAAACCATGTACGAAGGATCATGCCGTACCATGGATGTGAGGTTGAGAGTAAAAGTACGAAGGGTGATGCCGTACACTTTATTTGCTTATTTGGTGAGGATGAGAGTAAAAGTACTAAGGGTGATGTCGTACACTTTATTTGCTTATTTGGTGAGGATGAGTGTAAAAGCACGAAGGGTGATGCCGTGCAACTACTTGCTATTCCTTGACTTGATATTACTTGTTTTTCCATTATACTTTGTTTTTCCTTGTGGACTTATTAACTGTTGTTACTTGTTGAGTTCTTTTGAGATATTCCTTATTGCGCTATTACTTGGTTATTTCTCATTATTTTGTGGCATATTTATAAATGGAACTGCACAGGTTTATGTGGGTGTCTAGTCCTTGGCTTGTCACTACTTCGCTGGGATAGGCCAGGCACTTACCAGCACATGGGGTCGGTTGTGCTGATACTGCACTTCTGTGCGTTTTTGCACAAGTCCAGGTTTCGATCAGGAGCAGCAGCAGTAGATCTTTTGCGTGGGAGTTGATCATATTTGAGACCGAGGTAGCTTGCAGACGTCCGCAGGCCCGGCGTCTCTCTCTTTACTTATGTTACTAGCTGTAGTCTCTTTGTTCCGAGACAAACAAATTATGTTATATTTCTTTCAGACTTTTATGTGTAGTATTCAGTAGTAGTTCGTAAGTTGGTGACTCCACGTCTTGGGTCGAGGATATCAGTATGACTTTACCTTGAAACTGGTTATTTCTATTTCGATAAAGTCTTCCGCACTTATTTAATCAAAGTTATAGTTTTGTTGATAAATTAATTATTGAGATATTATTAAAAACAGGATAGTATGAATACAGTGGCTTGCCTAGCTACCACGAGTAGGCGCCATCACGATCCCGATATTGGGGGAAAAAATCCGGGTCGTGACAAAAATAGTCTATCATAAATAATCTCTATATCCTACAAAGGTAGGGGTAAGATGTTCGTACATCTTACTCTCCACATACTCCATTTATGGGATTATACATGCCATATTATCGTTGTTATTGTTTTAATATTAGGGTATTTAAGTTATTGTTAGTATTGATATTTTTGCTGCAAATTAGTTTAAAGGTATTATTCCATGTTATCATGTGACGACCCAAAGGGTCATCACTTATTTTATTAATCATTTCGAGCTTCTGAGGGCTTGAAAACCTCATTCCATGTTGCCTCGATTTACGTGCACAATCCGAGCTTGTAGCCGGAAAGATTTCTGTGATAGAAAATATGAATTTTATGAGAAATTTGGATAAAAATGATATTAATGTTGATATGGTTGACTTCGGTCAACATTTTTGGTAAACGGATCCGGACCCGAGATTGGATGGTCCCGAGAGGTCCGTAGGAAAATATGGAACTTGGACATGCGTCCGGAGTTGAATTCGAGGCCTAGAGCCCAAGTTATGAATTTTTCTATAAAATTGTTTTTGATGTAATTGTTAAAGGAAATGAATTAATTGACCTTGGTATCGGGCTCGTATTTTGGTTCCGACGCCCGGTACAAGTCTTAAATATTATATATGTGATTTCTGTAAAGTTTGGTGACATTCGGATGTCGTTTGAGATGTTTTGGACCTTGAGTTCCAAGTTTGAAGGTTTTGAAAACCAAAAGTATGAAATTCATGAATTTGAGGCTTGATTTGATGAAAACGATGTGATATTGGCGATGTGATCGCACGAACAAGTTCATAATGTGTTTTTGAGGTTGTGTACATGTTTGGTTTGGAGTCCGGGCGGCTCGGGTAAAGATTTGATAGGCCATAGGATCAATTTCTGAGTTTATGCACTGCTGGTTTTTCACCCACCTGTTGGCTTCGCATTTGCGAAGAATTTCTCGCAAATGCGAAGAAGGCAGTTCAAGGCTGGGTTCGCAAATGCGAACCCATTATCGCAAATGTGATGCTTGCCAGAACCAACCAAGTTCGCAAATGCGAACAAAGTGTCGCAAATGCGACAATGGCACACCTGGACCATAGTTCGCAATTGCGAACTTAACCTCGCAAATGCGAGGCCTTCAGTAATTGCCTGTCTTCACAATTGCGAAGAATGTGTCGCAATTGCGAAGAAGCCCAGAAGCCTGCTGGTTCGCAAATGCGAACCTTATTTCGCAAGTGCGAAATCCCCAGTAACTGCCTAGACTTCGCAAATGCGAATAAATGTTCGCAAATGCGAACTTCCCAGCCTTAGCTTATTTTTCAAACTCCAGAAATTGGTCAATTCCGAACCCATGTTCGCAAATGCGAACACAGAGACCTGTAAAACACGATTTTCAGTTCATTTCTTCACTTTTTACAAACCAACAACACCCATTTGTGATTCTTCACGGACCCCTTCTTCTTCAAAACAATTGTAAGTCACTTTTTACTTAATTCTTTCAATTCCTAACATCATTAAACATGCTTTTCAATAGAAATCAAAGGTTTTCATGGTAGAATTTCTTGTTTTTGTTAGAATATAGGGTTTTTCATAAATTGGGAAATTGGTCCTCGAATTGAGGTCCGATTTTGAAACAAATCATATACATGAACTCGTGGGGGGATGGGTAACCGAATTTTGGTCCGAACCCCGAGTTCCGACCATGTGGGCCTGGGGTCAAAATTCACTATTCCGGGCAGAATGTTGTAAAAGTTGTAATTAGCCTTATGAATTAGTTTGTTGAGTAGTATTGATGATATTAAATCAATTGTGTATAGATACGATTGGATTGGAGCCAAATTTGAAAGGAAAAAGGCATTGCCACGGATTGAATTGTTCATAAACATTCGAGGTAAGTGTTTGTTCTATCCTAGCTTGAGGGAATAAGATTATGTGCTATGTGATCGAGTGCGGTGTATGGGCTGTGGTGACGAGCATCCATACACTGGCATCTAGCATGACCGTGAGTCGTTGTTGATATTTGTTGTGAGATATTTTGAAGATAAATTGTTGAACCCTTGCCGGGTTGTAGAATGATTATTGTGTCCCTTGCCGGGACGGTTCATGATTTGTTGTTTTCTTTCTCTGCCCTTAACTGTGATTGTTATTTGCGTGAGGAAGAGTGATAATGCACGAAGGGTGATGCCGTGCCATGTTTTATTATTTATGCACGAAGGTTAATGTCGTGCCATGTTTTATTGATTATGCACGAAGGATCATGCCGTGCCTTGTTATTGAACCATGTACGAAGGATCATGCCGTACTATGGATGTGAGGATGAGAGTAAAAGCACGAAGGGTGATGCCGTGCACTTTATTTACTTATTTGGTGAGGATGAGAGTAAAAGCACGAAGGGTGATGCCGTGTAACTATTTGCCATTCCTTGACTTGATATTACTTGTTTTTCCATTATATTTTATTTGGGTGATGTCGTGCAACTATTTGCTATTCCTTGACTTGATATTACTTGTTTTTCCATTATATTTTATTTGGGTGATGCCGTGCAACTATTTGCTATTCCTTGACTCGATATTACTTGTGTTTCCATTATACTTTGTTTTCCTTGTGAACTTATTAACCGTTGTTAATTGTTGAGTTCTTTTGAGATATTCCTTATTGTGTTATTACTTGGTTAATTCTTGTTAATTGTGGTAATTTATATATTAAAGAATTGGGATCGTGTGGCGCGCCGACCACTTTTATGATAAGAAATGGGATCGTGTGGCACGCCGACCACAAAGTGATTTGAATCTTGGCATTGGCCATAGTTGCCGGTAGCCTATTGATATATTTGGGAGCGGGTGGTACGCCTACCACGAGATAAGAAAAGAAAAGTAAAGAATTGAGACACGAAAGTAAGACTTAATTATGTTGATTAGATTAATCTGGATATTATGAGTTATTGGTTGTTATTGCAGAGCAGAGTATTTCCTTATAAATGTTTATGTACATATATATATATATATATATTGCAACTGCACGGGTTTATGTGGGTGTCTGGTCTTAGGCTTGTCACTACTTCGCCGGGATAGGCCAGGCACTTACCAGCACATGGGGTCGGTTGTGCTGATACTACACTTCTGTGCGTTTTTGCACAGGTCCAGGTTACGATCAGGAGCAGCAGCAATAATTCGATTGTGTGGGAGTTGATCACATTTGAGACCGAGGTAGCTTGCAGACATCCGCAAGCCCGGCGTCTCTCTCTTGATTTATGTTACTAGCTGTAGTCTCTTTGTTCCGAGACAAACGGAATTATGTTATATTTCTTTCAAACTCTTATGTGTAGTATTCAGTAGTAGTTCGTGAGTTGGTGACTCCACGTCTTGGGTAGAGGATTTCGGTATGATTTTCATCTTGTAATTAGTTATTTCTATTTCGATAAAGTATTCCGCATTTATTTAATTAAAATTGTGTTAAAAACAGGATAGTATGAATACAGTGGCTTGCCTAGCTACCACGAGTAGGCGCCATCACGATCCCGATGTTGGGGGAAAATCCCTGTCGTGACATATCATTTTAAAGATGTTATTCCATGTTATCATACATGCGATTATACTCATGTTAAAGATATATTTATTTTAACTTTTCATAGATGTGAATGCTCTCCCGATAATCAAGCTTACCTTTTCAAGTTATTTTCTCAAAAAAGTATAAACATCATGTAATGCTTGAAAACAAACATTATTTTGAGTAATATAGGCAAATCTTGACTTCTAAATCAAATGTGATTTTTAAATTTTTATACTTATAGATATTGGGTTCCACGCGCAACACGTGTGCCAAAAAAATCAGTTTGTTGATAACCGATGAGTGTAGCATGATTTTACATTGTGTTAAATTTGGAATTATTTATTTTTGTTTTCTTACTAAATAATGGGTTCATTTTGTGACATCTTACATCTAATTGTATTGGGATATTTGATGGGGATTAAAAGAATAAAGAAATGGCATATTATTATAAATAAGATTCTATTTAAACTGAATGTCTATATTTTAGAGAGATTATAGGGTTTGTTACTTGGTGACTAAGTCATTTTTCTCTATAAATAGATTATTCTATTCCATTGTAATTCATCCCAAATCAATAAGAATTCCCTCTCTCTCTTTGTCTGCAATAAGAATTCCCTCTCTCTCTTTGTCTGCAATATTGTTCTTCAAATTCCTTGTTTTGTATATGCAAGGAATTTGATATGTGTCCAGTGACCTGCAAAATAGAAACAAAGAGAAGAAAAGAGGTAACAAAAATATGCCATCAAATGGAAAAATGAACTTGGAAGGACTCCCTTTTACACCAACCTGCACACGGGGTATCAATCTTGTGAGAGTTTTGATTGCACCGCGTCTTACTTCTACTGAAGCATCCAATTTAAACAACCGAATAAGTGCAGGAAGAAGCAGATGCATATGCTCATCTAGTGTCCCTGCAAAGTAAGATGAGACGAATAGATACCTCAACATCAAAATGATACAAACCAAGACATGGAGCAAATAAAACAAAGGAAGACTGACCACCAAAAACTTCAAGCGTGTGGAGAATAGGAATAACGTATGTGTAGTCACTAAACCTTTCTGCATCAGTAAGAACTTGAATACAACAGGGAAGTATATCAGCAAAATAATTTCTAAATTCATCGTTGAGAGCCAACCAAAGTTGCTCCACAAGATGTAGAATCTAAAATCAGAAAAGAGAATGACAAGTAAGATCATTAACCAAAGTATCTGTTCTAAAATGCCACACACAAAAAGTATGTGCGGTATTTTAATACCCTCTGAAATTCTAATTATCTTACGATGCAATGTGAACAGATCTGTTAGCAACAGGCAAGCTGAAGGATGACCATATTTCTGATATCAGAGAGAGCAACCCTGGCAGATACTTGCGGATGTGCTACAAGCACAAAATCATTTAAAAGATATGTAGAAAATTATGAATCCAAAAGAATGACAACATAACAAGAAAGAAAATATTATTAAAACAAAAAGATTACCTGACGGACAATAGATACTAAGGTTCCAAGCTTCCATGTTATAAATTCGTTTAGACCATCCTCACATGTTCGTACAATGTGAAAGAGATTAGGCAAAAACCTACACAAAAAATAAAAGAAAGAGTCATAATTTTGAGCATCTCTGCAAAAACCATTCCATAACAAATGTTTATAAAAAGAAAATACGGATTTCTACCACTAAAATTTCGTTATATTCTACTTAAGTTTTCAACTTGCCCAGCATTACTAGCTAGTTGTCCCCTACTTTTACATGTTTGAAAGTAAAGATGTACTTTTTCTTTCGGTAATCAACGAGTAATGTCGTAACGATTTGAGTTATCTTTATTCAGCTCAGATTCATGATCTCTTTCACCTTTTCGCAGTGTCTGCCGGGCATGGATTGGCAGGTGAACTGTTCGCAAACCCTCCAAGAACCACATTTGATGAACTCACATTTCAAACGTTAATTTCCAGCAATATTAAATAGTAAGGCTACAATGGAATAAGAGCAACAATTCTCGTATCTGTCCTTATTTCAATTCATGTGAGCTAGTAAACTAACCTTAGGTAAATAAGGGACACAGCCAAGGCCCATGGACTGTAGATGCAAAGTGAGAAGACAAAAACAAATAAGACCCGGGACTAACAGTGCCAAAACTAGAAAGGAACAAAGCAAGATAGCAATATAACAATCCTGCTTAAGAAAGATCTGTAAAACAATGAGAAACAAGATGCCCAACTGAGTCTCCAGACCTTGAAAATAAACATAAGAGATCCGACCACTTTCTGGTGGTAGCTTGACAGAGATGGATTCCTGAGTATCCACATGAGTGAGTTGATAGCAACCTGCGACAGTAGATTACAGTTAGACAAACAAAAATTTAAAACAATAAGGCCCCGTTTGACCATACATTTTGGCAATGTTTTTTCAAATATTTTTTGAAAACATTGCTTGTTCATAGAGTAATGATCTATTTTTGAAAAAATTCTGAAATTATTTTCAAGTTCCCAAAATCTTGTTTAGGGTAGATTTTGGGTGAAACTTGCTCTCCTACACACAAAACTTCAAATTTGTTTCAAATAAAATGCATGTCCAAACATAATTTCAACTTCCAAAAATTATTTTTCAAAACTACTTCAAAAATATTTTTTTCAAGTTTCAACTAAATCTATGTCCTAACAAGTGTTATCAAATAAAATAAGCGCAAAAAAGCTCTAAGGTTCGTTGGGGCTTTAAGCACAAAGCGCAAATAAAGTGTGGGCTTTAATGAAAAAAGATGCAACTGAAGAAAAAGTGTATATATATATATATATATATATATATATATATATATATATATATATATATATATATATATATATATTCCAACACTAATAATTATTGCAAGAATAAATAGTATATGGACAAAGATATTGGGGAAAAAATATACGATAGAGTGAAATATCAATTGTATAATGTTGCTTTTTCTTGATTACAATCACTGGCAAGGAATAGTATGCTTTAGAGCCTTGATGCGATACTAAAGCGCCCACAAAGCGAGGCAAATCGTCTAACACGTTTTGAGACTCACTTCAGGGCTAAAATCAATCGACGTTCAGTAAGAAAGCACAAAAAAATAAAGAGAACCAAAAGATAAACCTGCGAATCTACCGTTGTCTAAAACCATCATTATAATCCTATATTGATAAAGTCTAGAGTGTAAAGTAAATTGAAATCATATGCTACCAATTTTTTTGGAAGAACTTATAAAAATAATATTGAAATATGATTTATAGAGTAATGGCTTAAAGAAGAGATATTAGTATAATCAAATGTTGCACAACACACTATACAAACACTAGTGACCATTGGAAAGAAATTAGGTCAGTTCTTGGGATGAAGCAATTAGCATGTGGCAAACATTGGACTTAGCTGACCAATGAAAAGAAAGTAGGACAATTTTTGGGATGGACGGAGTAAGTAACATATGCTAAACTTGGAATCAGTCCAACCACTAAAAGTCAATATGCAGAATCTTCCCACTGTATGACGAACATAAATATATTAGAACTTTTGTCATCAGTAAGAAAATGCAATAGCAATAGTATATAGTACCTGTATCGGTGAAGCATGAAGTTACTAGCATGTCGGGGCTAGGCCTTTCCTCCGCAAGCCTATTACGTTAAGTAAGCCAGGTCAGTACTTAAGTTGGCCTTCACTGGCTAGACCTCCGGGAGGACGATCACCCAAACCAAGTAGGTATCCAACCCGGACAGAGCAACCCAGATTCAACAGATGTACACAAGAGAAGCAACTAAAAAGAAAGCATCTCCAAGTTTTAGCTTTGCCATTTGAGCTACCAATTTACGGGATATTAGTTCCAACGAAGATTTCCAATAACTGTTTGACGCCATTACATCAAAGATGTCATCTTAAAGAACTTCACATGTAAAGAATATAAATTCCGATGCAATGATTTTCTCACTGTGGAATAATATTCAGATGTTGCAAAGGAGTGCCAGAGATCCATAGGCAATTCATCCATTGATCTTATATGTTGACCATGATCACTGTGACGACCCGGCCAGTCGTCACGAGAATTACCACCCCGTTATGTTGAAATTGTATGTTTTATGCTTTTATATCAGTGTTAGAGTCTATCTGGTGAGTTAGGAGTGATTTGGATTGAAAATGAGGCATATAGCCTTATTGAAGGAAACTTGAATAAGGAAAGTCAACCCGAAGTTGGCTATTTAGCTCGAGGGCTCGGAATCGGATTCTGATGATTCGGTTAGTTCCGGAAGGTGATTTGTGACTTAGGGGAGCGATCGGAATTGAATTTGGAGGCCGGTGTAGAAATAGGCTTGAATTGGCTAAGGTTGAATTTTGGCGAAATCCGAACGGTAGATGAGATTTTGATCCGGGGGTCGGAATGAAATTCCGATAGTTGCAGTAGCTCCGTTAGGTGATTTTGGATGTGCCTGCAAAATTTCAGGTCATTCGGACGTCGTTTGGTCGGGTTTCTGATTGAATGTGTAATTCGGAGAGTTTTAAGGAATTTATGCTTGAATTCGATGTGAATTATGGGTTTTGACGTTGTTAGACGTGTTTTGAGGATTGGAACAAGTTCGAATAAGGTATTAGGATGTGTTGGTGTGTTTGAATGAGGTCCCGGGGGCCTCGGGGTGTTTTCGGATGGCTAAACGGGAGAAAATTTGGAAAAATTGCAGACTTGTGTTCTGGTTCTGTTGTTTTCGCTCCTGCGGAAATAGGGGCGCAGGAGCGAGTCCGCAGAAGCGGACGACAAGGCGCAGAAGCGGAGGAGACCGCTGAAGCGGAGCTTGGCTCGCGGGGGCGGCTTCGCTGGTGCGAGAGGGATATCGCAGAAGCGGTCTGGAGGCTTGATGGAGAAGACCGCAGAAGCGGATTGGGGATCGCATAGGCGAGTCCGCAGGAGCGGACTCTTGATCGCAGAGGCGGATGAAAATCCGCAGGAGCGGACTCGTAGGAGCGGTCCTTGGATCGCAGGTGCGGAAATGGCCAAATAGGCCTGGGTTCGCAGAAGCGACCAATTGGTCGCAGAAGCGGTTCCACAGGGGCGGAAAATGGTCCGCAGAAGCGAAAATCGCAGTGAGTTAAGTGTATCAGAAGTTAGAAAATTTCAGAAACATTTCACACATTTGGGTCTCGGCTTTAGAGGCGATTTGGGCGATTTTGGAGAGAAACTCAAGGGAAATCATCAGGTAATCAACTATGGACTTAGACTATGATTAGTATTAATAATATTATGCAATTATATAATGAAAATGGAGGAATTTGGGGTGATTCATGGAAGATTTAACCCTAGACTTGAACTTTAAAAAAATCAAGGTTTTGAATGGGCAAATGGAGTCCGAATTTGGTAAAATTGATATGCTTAGACTCGTATCGAGATGAGGATTCCGAATATATGACTTTTGTAATATTTCGACAAGCGTACCGAAAGTCGGGTTTTGGCAACTTTGGAAATTTTGATGTAAATTGAGTTGTATTGATTGGGTGTCGTCCTATTGGCCTAATTTGTTGTGTTTCTACTGTATTTGATCAGATTCTACGCGTGCGGAGCTTGATTCTCGTGGCAAGGGCATTGCGAAGTAGTCGTCGCGCTGTATTGAGGTGAGTAATAGATGTGGGTGATGACCAGGCGGGTTCGAAACCCCGGTATACCACTTTATGACGCTGTATAGCGGCGAGACACGTACTCTCTTGTGAGTGCGGGGTCGACTGTGATTGGGGACTATGGCTTAGTCCGACTTGTTGATACTGTGTTATGATATTAGGCTATTCTTGAGCCATCGAACCTCCTTCTCGGATGGTTGCATACTATATATTGTGATATTGGCCACTCTTGAGCCGAGGAACCCCTTTCTTGGGCGGTTGAGTATACTTGTGGGCTGTGAGCCAGTTATTGGATCCCGCGAGGATCGTTATTCATTGCCTTATCATATTGACATGCTAGTTTACTACTAGTCCACAGCTATCTCTGTTATCATGTTATTTCCAATCTCTGGAACTTGGTATTTCTGTTTTCAACTGAAAAATGATAAAAGATGTTTTCAAAACTACTTTTGAGCTCGCGAGGCTGTATTTGTATATTAGTTGACTGGTAGTGGATGGGGCTGCGCGCCGCAGCGGTATATATGTTGGATCGGACTACACGCCGCAGTGATATTGTGCTTGGGCTGTAGGAGCCCCTCCGGAGTCCGAACCCCCACAGTGAGCACGGGTACCCAAATTGGATCGGGCTACGCGCCGTAGCGGTCATATCATGCATTGCATTGCATTTAGCTACATCCGGTAGCTGTTATACTGTGTTGATGGTACTTGTTGGTATAGGTACAGTCGATATTGATTCTGTGACAGGGTATTTGATTACAGCTTTACATAGTGCTTTATTGCGGATTTCTTATCTGCGCTGTCTTACCCTTGTTTATTACCACTGAGTCTGGCGGTACTCATTTTACTCCCTGCACCTTGTGTGCAGATCCAGGTACCTCTCAGCAGTGATCCAGTAGCTGTGCGAGGCGACATCTGTGGGATATACGAGGTAGCTGCAGAGTCCGCAGGACCCGATATTCCTTCCTACTGTCTTTTGACTATGTATTGATGTTTCTTTCCGTACTTGGTATCTTGAAAACTATTATATACCTTTGTTCATTAGAGGCTCATGACTCTTGACCCTTCGGTCTATGGGAGTTGGTATATTTTGGGACTTGGTTCCCCGTTTTCGTTATATGTATCGCCGTTGCTTAGTGATTTGATATGCTTAAATGGGATAAAGCGAGCTTCTAGATCCGTTGTTGTTGTTGATTGGTCAGGCTGGCTTAGCAATGTGCTGGGCGCCATCACGACCGGATTTGGGGTCGTGACAAGTTGGTATCAGAGCCTAGGTTTACTAGGCCTCATGAATCTTGAGCCGGTTGGTAGAGTCTTGTGGATCGGTACGGGGACGCCTGTACTTATCCTCGGGAGGCTGCGTACCTTTAGGAAAACTTCACTTTTCTTGAACTCTGTCGTGCGATCTTGTTGTTCTGAGAACTGAACTTCTATATTCTATTCTCTCGCAGATGGCGAGAACGCGAGCATCGGGACGAGGTGGACGACCTCCATTGCCACCTGTTAGAGGCCGTGGGCACGGTCGTGCTAGAGGTAGAGGTAGGGCGGCTGAGGCGGTGCCAGCTGACCCGCCCGTTATACCAGTTTAGGAGCAGCCCCCAGTGGTTGATGCCCCAGCAGCCCCAGTTCAGGGCCAGACTATATCTATTGCTATTCCTGGTCTTCAGGAGACTCTGGCCCAGATATTATTAGTGTGTTCCGGATTGGCTCAGGTAGTATCAGCTACCGCTACTGCAGCGACATCCCAGACAGGGGGTGATCAGCAGACCCCTGCAGCTCGCACACCGGAGCAGGCTGTTCATGGACTTCGGACGCCGGAGGCGGTCCCCGCTCTGGTGGTTGCACCAGTTATTCCTCCAGCTGCACCAGCTCCAGCTCCAGAGCATATGGTTCAGGTTATGCCCGACGACGAGCAGCATCGTCTTGAGAGATTTGGTAGACTTCAGCCACCCCATTTCAGTGGCGTTGAGGGTGAGGATGCCCAGGGTTTCTTGGATAAGTGTCAGAGGATGTTGCGGATGGCTGGT